>JAABKJ010009455.1:0-11199 GCA_011634705.1 Andricus grossulariae
TATATATATATATATATATTTATATATATACACTCTATACTATATGTGGCCGTCCGCGAAGAAACGGAACTAATGTGTCAAAGCTGAATTTTACAGGACGGGCGATCGTAGCAAAGTCCGCAATCCAGCATTTGAGTAGTGGGGATGTGTCAACGAAAAGCACCCCCTCCACTTACCTCTACACTTCTGGCACAAGCCAGTGGATTTCACGGACACGTCGCGTGTAGATGTAGTGGTAAGTGGTGGGGCTGGCTTTCGTAGGCCTCTCGTTCGGTCTCCGCGTACGCTTATCATGTCTATGTTTCTATTTTAATAACAAGAGGAGTAATTAACTTAAAAATATTCTGATTATTGGAAATAAAAGAGTGACTCAGAAACTATCGATTGGTGTAAGAAAATAAAAATCGATTTTTTCCGCAGTGAGTCCCTTTCTTCGCGGACACACACACACACACACACATTGTAACCTTCAATTTCGATAAAACTTACTTTTACTAAGCCACGTTCATTATCTACAAAATACTCAAAGCTGAAATAGTACAATTTCTTAATTGCTTGTTGCGCGCTAGGCGCACATGCGCCAACCAGACACTCAAAATACAAGTAACTGGGCGTGAGCAAGGCTTTTGCCCCGGCTGCCTTCAGCCCTTTGGTTTAAGCGTAGAGGCAACGGTTGAAGTTTTTGATAGAGGGGATGGCGCAGTCACAGGGGAACATCTAGTTTTCAAATAATGCCATCTTACTCGTGAATAAATAATGCACAACTATAATAAAATTGACGTGTACAATTTATTGTCAAATTGAAAATAGGAGAATGAATTCGTTCAGACAATTAGCTAATGTCAGGCGGGGCCATGCGGAAAAAAATTTAGATTTTCAAAAGGGGAAAAGGGGAGTTGACAGCAAGTTACATTAGACGATAGCTCATAGCCACGCTGGACCTGCCAAAAGATAGCAAAGAGAGAAGGCAGCGAGTTGAATCTAACGTAATAACGCCAATTTAATACCAGATTTAAGTAAATAAATGTTATTTTCAGACCACAATTTCATAACGAACATTCAAAAACGCCGTAAACAAACGAAAACAAAGGTAAAATTACGCGGTGCTGAGCCGTTCAGCCAGTACTCCAGGGGTTCGCATAGCACTTATTAAAGAAAATAATTCTTAAATCCCCTAATTATTACAAAGAGTAATAAATGTCGAGAACGGTAAATTTGTTGCAGACATCGCGAAACATCGAGAAAAAAATCTAGTTTAGCCACGAGGCCAAAATGGCGTCGAGAGCCCTGAAATGGCGCCGACCACGCCAACAATACCGAGAGCAAACAACGAAATTACTGATTATTTCACTAAAATAAAATACTACGGTTTAACTGACCCAGAGACCCTAGAGTCTCACGAGGGTCCTCGTGCCCTTCATATGAAAAGCACCAGCAAAACGAAAATCTCAGTTCAAAAGATCCGGGACAGAGTCCCATACTAAGGACACGAGGATCCGCGAGGAATCCTAAACCTCCCGGCGCAAAGAAGATGACCTTACCTCCATCTCAAAATCTCACTGAATTTGAGTTCAATTACCCACATAGCAATGTGCGCGCATGCAGCCTTTGTCGCTCGGCTTGCATGGAAGCGATGACGCAGATGCGCCTTCATATGCGTGACAGGTGCGTCGCACGTCGTGCGGATATATATATATATATATATATATATATATATATACCTGTCACGGACGCCAGTGGTCACCCATCTCACGGTTGTGAGACGTGGCCATGAATGGGATTTACTGCGGTCCTACTGGGAGCCGATGTCATTTTTTAGATGACAGTTGCTCCCAGTGGGACCCTGCGGTGGTTGTTAACCTTTAGTTTTTAATTGTATATATATAATATATAAAGACGTTATTGTTTCGCGCACTAAATGACTGATCATTTTGAGAGTGAAGCTTTATATAAATTATTCAGCAAAACTGAGAAAATTGATAGTGGGTCAAAATACTCTGATTCGTAAAATATGCTGATTCTACTTTATTGGTTAGTACAACCATTTTGCTTGTTCCTGCTACTGTGCGCAAGCTGTTACTTGAAAAAACTGATGGCTATTATGAAAACCAATGTAATTGAACCTACTGCTAATTTTTTCAGTGAAAAAAGATCTTAACACCATTTCTCTGAAATTCAATTTACAAACATATAGGTATATCCATATTCGAAAAAATTGAAAATATGAAAACAATGTCTTTTTAAAAATTTCAAACTTTATTCATTCTCAAATTGAAAAAATAAGTGGCATACGTTCGTTTCAAAATGAGATTTTTAAATTTCATTTTAACATGTTGCAAAGGTCGTTTTTCAGATATGCAGTTTTCCTATTTTGCTAATACTAAAAATCACTGCCTTTGAAACGTGATTACTCTTTGAAAAAACAAGCGAAAACTTTTTTTAAGTCGTTAGGAAGCTTATTAAATTCCTCATCGAATGACCACTGATAGATAGATTTTCGACCTTTTAAAGCGAATATACCACTTGAGAAGTTTTAAAAAAATGCAAGAATTTCTCGAATTTTGTACCTCAATTTCAAATTGTGGCACGGCCTAGGAAAATTGTAGCAAAAGTTTAGAATTTTCAAAAAAATAGTCTTTGAAGTTTTATCTTCAATTTGAGCCAATAAAACTTAACAAATCTTCATGGGTTCTTGAGATATAACCAAAAATGTCCAAGCGTGTCTTATCTTGGGAACCCGTCAATATCTTAAGATTTATCAGCTTAAATTAAAGATAAGATTTCATAGATTGCGTCCTGTCAGTTTCAGTTTTTTTTTTTACAAACGTTTCCTAAGTCATCGGCGATCGCCAACTATAACTGGACATTTCAGACTTCGACATTTTTAGCCGTATCTCGAAAACCCGTGAAGATTTTTTTAATTTTATTGGCTTAAATTGAAGATAAGAATTCAGAGACTGTACTGCCATAATGCTGTCATGGCACAATTTGAAATCGATGTACGAAATTCGAGAAATTCTCGCATTTTTTTCAACTTGTCACGTGGTATATGCTCTTCAAAGAATCGAAAATATACCCATTTGAGTCATTCGACATGGAATTTAATAAGCTTTCGAAATATTTTTTTAAACAGTTTTCTGCTTATTTTATGAATGAATAATCACGTATTAAGGACAGCACTAATTTTTATAGTACTGCTCCCGCTGATCGTGCCGACAATTTCCGACGGTAAGTGTACATTTTGTTTTACAAATATTATGAGAATCTAGCGGACATCAAAATACAAACCTTCCTATAATCCTGATGGCGCCCCATATTGAAAACTAAAAAAAAATCTAATTTAACTATCACTCATAGCTCTTTTTCGGATATTAGCTCTCCTTCTTTTTCCTTTTCCACCTCTTCGTCTTTTTCTTCTTCAAATCCTTCTTCTGCTTGTGTTTTCTCTACCTCAGTTTTACGTCGCTTGCTCGGTTTTTTAATGGTTAAATTCGTTTTACCTTTTCCTTGTTTTGAAACTTTCGGGTTGCGAAGAGTCGTGCATGGATTATTTACGATTTTTATAAAGCGATTAAAAGTAAAAGTCGGTCCACTGTTCTTTCTGCTTAAGAACCCTGGGAGTATGAAAATTGTTAAAAATAATCAAAACTTTCATCATTGAATAATTTTTTCAGCCCGAGTTCAGTTTTGTGAACTAAAACTTCTTTTAATATAAATTTATTTTGCAATTTATATTTTACATATATTAATTTAATTAATCTTTAGATTTCTTGGAGTAAAGCTTTGATTTTTATCACGTTAAAAGTGAGCTAGGAGATTTAAATTAACTAAATTCACGCGTAACATTAGGGTGTATTCATTTTCTGAAAAAAGAAATTCCGTGATTTTTCTTTCTCAACGTTAACCCGTGCCCACGGACCTTTGAAATTAACATGGGGTTTTAAATGGGAAAAGCTTGATTTAAAGAAAAATGGGAAAAGAAGTACTTGTTATCAACTTTTTGCGAATTAAAGTATTGCTACCTCTTAGTGAATGTTCAAGGAATAATTTTTACCCGATAGCTTTTCATTTAGATCCACAAAACCCCTGTTATTATGCACGAAAAATGCCACCAAAAATGCAAAATAGCAAGTTTCTAAAAAATTCATATTGAAGACGATATTTTTTGGATTTTTGCAACATCAATTGTTTTTAATCGATTAGTGACGAGTTTTCGAATGTTTAAAAACAATTTTTTATGTATAAACACTTAATATTTGTTTAAAAAATATCTTTTTCTCTGTAAATCTTGGAAAAATATTATTTTCGGGGTATAAACGATATATTTTATTGATATCAAGAGTAATATATTTTTTTTAGAATATTTTGGTCATTATTCGAACAATTTTTATTTGTTTAAACAATTTTTCCTCCTTAAAATCGTAAAAAGTTATTTTTTGGAATTAATGACACAATTAATGAATGCTGTGTGTAATATTTTTTCGTAATCATAATTTGTTTAAACAATTAGATTCAATTATTGTAAGTAGGACATCGATGAACCCCTTCTAAAACGTAGTATATACGATTGTACGTTGATGCTCATCACCCAAAATGTGTTTGAAAAATTATTCATGTTCAACGAATACGATCTGTAAAAAGAATTATCTACAACGTACTGAAAAAAATGTTTGAACAAATTATGATTGCTTCAACAATATAGGGTATACGTTTTGAGATAAGGAAATACTGAATAATAAACGACATAGTGCAAACATTCGAAAAAAATAGAATTTTTTTCACCTTCCCAGTGAAAAGGCGCAAGTGAACAATTATTCATTAATAATATAATTGTTGAATGTCTTAAATAAGAAAATATTTCATTCGACATTCAATGATTGTGTCATTATTTCAAGAAAAAACTTTTTACGATTTTGAGAAAAAAAATGTTTGAATGAATGGAAATTGTTCAAATAATGACCAAAATATGTTAAACAAAAAATATTACTCTTGATATTCATGAAATATATAATTTATATCTCAAAAATAATATTTTCCACGATTTACAGGAAAAAATAAATTTTGCAAACAAATAGTAAGTGTGTAAACAATTAAAAATTATTTTGAATACACTTCAAAACTCGTCACTAATCGATTGAAAATAATTAATATTGATAAAATCCAAGAAAAAACCGTCTTTAGTATGAATTTCATAGAAAACTACTATTTTACATTTGTTGGTGCATTTCTCAGGAAAAATAACGGGGGTTTGGGGGAGGGGGCAGAATTGAAAGTTATTGGGTGAAAATTATTCCTTGAACATTCCTTAAGAGGTGACAATACTTTAATTTACAAAAAATCGGAAATCGAGCTTTTCGAATTTGAAACCCCGTGGTAATTTTAAAGGTCCGAGGCACGGGTTAACGTTGAAAAAAAAATACGGAGCTTTTTTTTGGAAAACGAACAAATTGGGGGGATAGCTCACAAAAAATCGAAAGTTTAATTTTTGGACCACCCTGCTGTAACATTAACTTACTGTACACTACATTCAGAATTGCCTCTCGAAACACGACATTTTCACCTTTACCCATAGCAGGCATTTTAACCAGTTTATCCCTTCCAAGTTATTCCAACAATATTCCTCGGGTCATTTCCTCCGGCTTTTGATTGAAACACAAAACGTTTAAAAGTACCGAGTTTTTAACAAAAAAATTCTCCATTGTAGTCAATCGAGTATGGCCTAGTGGTGTTGGTTCTTCTGAAAGTACTGTTCTAGACTGTAATTATAAGTCAAAAATTTGTATATACTTTCCAAAAAAGTCTATGAAATATAACTTTGTGATCAAACATTCAAAAATATAGAAAATCAAGAACTAAAATAAATTCAGTCTAAAGTGGCTGAAATTTGTTAAAAACAGTTTGTGGTTAAAAAAAAATATTATTGAAGAACTAACATCGGTTTTGCAAGTTTGAAACGTTGTTTGAGCCAACTTGTGTACGCATCCAAACTACAAGATCTTCAAAATATTGGAGAACTTCCGGCGTTACTAAAAATAGACAATTTAATTAAAATTAAAATCACTTTTGTCGATAAAAACTGAAGGGACTGAACTATTTTTCAAATTACTTTTATCCAATAAAATAAAAACATTTTTTAAAAAGTGTCAAATTTTTTTTTTTTTTTAAGTTTATAGAAAATGTGTGTGAGCACATAAACTAAATTCTGAAAAGGCTAGTGAAATCAGGAAAATGTTTTATACGAATGTATTCAATGTATTGCCTTTCGGAGGTGGCTGATTTAAGCCATTTTTTATGACTTCTGAGTGTTGCAGTGTCCCTGATTGGAAGCGAAATTTAAAAAGTATTAAGTGATGATAAACTTAAAAAAGTTTATTTTAAATTTCACCCTCTAGATGATTAGAATGCTCAATTGCCTCAAGTATTGACTTTGGTCTTGCCGTTGTCGATGGTTGATCAATATCTATAGGATAATTAAATTATTAGGTAATAAAAAGATTAGAGAAGTAATGTATTAATTCAATATTCTATAGATATTCAGAAAATAACGTTTGTATTATACTTTTCCTTGATTGATCAAAATTTAAGATTAATAAATAATTAAAAAATGTCACAAATTTGAAAATTTGGAATAGGTTTAAATAAACTAAAAATACAAGAGAAATATTGAAATAAAAATAGGTACCGTAAAATAAGGCTAGACCAAAAATTTAACTTTCTATTTTTGATGTGAGTTCCCCCCCCCCTTCCCCCTAATTTGTTCGTTTTCCGGAAAAAGAAATTACATCATTTTTTTTTCAACGTTAACCCGTGCCCCCGGGCCTTTGAAATTATCATGGGCTTGAAATGGGAAAAGCTCGATTTTGAAAAAAATCGAAAAAATAAGTACTTTTTATCAACTTTTTGTGAATTAAAGTATTGTCACGTCTTAAGGAATGTTCAAGGAATAATTTGCAACTTATTACTTTCAATGATGACCTCCCCTGAAAACGTAATATATGCGATTGTACGTTGATGCTTATTACTCAAAATGAGTTTGAAAATTATTAATGTTCAACTAATACGATCTGGAGGAAGAAATATCTATAGCATACTCGAAAAATTGTTTAAACAATATAGGGTATACGTTCTGAGACAAGGAAATACTCATTAATTGTAGAAAATAATAACATTTCACGATTTACAGGGTAAACAATTGTTAAAATAAATGCAAATTGTTTGAAGGAAGGAAAATTGTTTAAAAATTGCTAAATATTCTTATAGGAGAGACAGTTTTATTCAAAATTGGTGAATAGTTTCATTAACTGAAGAAAATAATAACTTTTCACGATTGACAGGGGAATAATTATTTAAACGAATTAAAGTTGTTTGAATAATAACCAAATATCCTTATAAAATACATTACTCTTAACATTCTTTAATTGTGTCCTTAATTCCAGAAAATAATAACTTTTTACAATTTTAAGGACAAAAATTTATTTAAACAAATAATAATTGTTAAAAACGGTTAACTTTATTTTGAAAAGGCTTGAAAGCTCGTCCCTTATCGATTAAAAATAATTAATGTTGAAAAAATTCAAAAGATACCGTCTCTAGTATGAATTTGATAGAAAACTGCTATTTTGCATTTTTTGTTATTGGGTGGAAATTATTTCTTGAATATTTCTTAAGAGGTGACAAAACTTTAATTCACAAAAAGTTTATAACAAGTACTTTTTTTCATTTTTTTTTTTAAATCAGGCTTTTCCCATTTCGAACCCCATGTTCATTGCACGGGCTAACGTTGCAAAAAAATTACGGAATTTCATTTTCCGGAAAACGAAATAATGTGGGGGGGGGGATATCTCGCATAAAAAATCAAAAGTTGAATTTTTACAGGTATGAACTTGAACCACCCTAGTGTAAAATATTATAACACTCAGTTTTCTCAGATTCTAATTTTGAGTTTGTGATTTTCGTTGATTTTGTGATTTTCCTTGATTTAATTATATCTAAGATTATAACATTAGTAATTAATGAAAAGTCGTAGAGAAATAAGCTACGATTCAAGCTGTTAAAATTAAAAGTTTTTGAAATTTAAGATAAGCTTAAGTCTCATAATTATCTTATGAAAAATGTTACTGGTTGGGTTTGGAGGAGAGTCACACATCTTCTGGTGAAATTTTTATGCCTGACACTTGGGTTTTTTCATCTTGAACAAATAATATAATAATATAATATTGAAGCAATATATCTTCTTTTATTTCAATGAACTAAAAATTATAAAACTGTACTTTCTAGAAAAATATTTTTATCGTGAGGTGATTTGGGTATCACTTGCTGTCTTAGTGGCTTTCGTAAACCTCAAGTGCCTGGTTTTGCGAGACTGAGGAACGTCAGATTCAAAACATTTTTTAGAACTTCCGAGTTTTTCAGTGTTTCTGTTTGAAAGCAAAATTGAGAAAAGTGTCAATTGATGAAAAATTTCTAAAAAAAAATTCATGTTAAATTTTACCCTCTGGAAGATTAAAATACTCAACTGCCTCTGGTATTGACTTTGGTCTTGCCTTTGTCGATGGCTGATCAATATCTAGGATGATTAAATAATTAGAAAATAAAAGATATCAGAGATGTAAGGTATGAATTTAATATTCTGCTGTATATCATCTGAGAATTTAATTTTGGTATCATACTTTTCCTTGATTGATCAAAATTTAGGATTATTTAATAACTAATAAAGTATCAAAAAAAAAAAAATTAATTTGGAATAGGCTTGAGTAAACGCAAGGAAATTGTTTTAATCACAATTTTACCGTGTAAAGTATTAGCATGCTCAGTTTTCTTAAAAGCTAATTTTGATTTCGTGACTTTCCTTGCTTTGGTAATATCTAAGATGATTAAATTATTAATTAATAAGAAGTAGTAGAGACATAAGCTATACACTAAATTTGCAAAATTATAAGTTTTTCAAATTTAAGATAAAGCTTAGGTCTCAAAATTTTCTTTAGAAAAATTTTACTGGTTGGTTTAGGAGGTGGTTCACATCTTCTGGTAACATTTCGAACTGATGGGCCTAACACTTGGGTTTCATCAACAAATAATATAATATTCAAATAATATATTATCAAAAAAATAAGTTTCATTTTATCATAATGAAATGAAAAACTAAACAAATTTTCTTTCTAAAAAGGTAGCTTCGTCATCAGCAGACTTGGATATCACTTGCGGTCTTAGCGGTTCTTGTAAAACCGTATTGCTCGGTTTTACGGGGATGAGTAGTGGCAAAGTAAGAACATTTCTATTTAAGTTTTATTGGCTCTTCTTTTGCGATTTTTTCACTAATGACAATTTCCTATCCTTTTTTTAAGAGCGGTTAAATTTTTCTTCTCCAGGATTTCCCCCTCCGATGTTACACGAAGAGAATTTAAAAACTTTTTATCCTCTGTCGGCAGAATATTAAAATTAGTTTGGAAATCAACAAAAATCATCAAAATAATTTGAAACATTAAACTAAAATAAAAAACATAAGATATCTAACGAATAAAGCACACGTAAAAAATGAAAAACATTAAAAATAAAGATTTTCTTATTACCGCTTCTCATTTTCAAAATAGCTTTTAAAATTTTACCATTATAATCCACATCCACCTCCTCATCCTCTTCAAATTCATTAATTGCTTCCGTTCCTTCCATAACGGTTACACTCCTTTGCTTTACCCATTCTAAGAGCACCGACTTCATTATTATTTTCTTCAAAATAGATTAAAACTTGTTGTTCAGTCTCTCTGGGTGTACGAGATTTACGTGTGTCTATGATGTCTATGACTACAGAATAAAATAAAAAAAGAACGCTTCTATGGTATTAACTTCACGGTATTCACAACCACCTTCAGGCCTAACAATTTCAGTTTTTTATTTCACAAAAATAGGTCACGGTTACGGTTCCGCTAAAATGACTTCAACCCAAAGGTTCGAATACTAAGAATTGTTCTTTCTGTTTTGTATCTGGGAATGTTTTACTACTATTTTTTTTTAACAACACAATATCTTTGCTAGAGCCGTTTTTGAGTCAATTCTTAATTTTTAAAAATCGAAATACCCCATTTTTCTCGAAAAATAAGCGGGATATGAAAAAATGTTAAAGAGTGAAATTGTTCCTTGGACAAATTCCTATAACTTGAAATAATTATATCGAGTAAAAGAAATAAGAAAAAAATAAATTTATCGTGACATCGAAAAACTAAGTTTTTTCAAGTAAACGAAGTGGGATAAGAGATTATGAAGGGTTTTTTTCTAGAAGTTTCTCCTAACAATGATTGTGCTCTGTTATCTTTTTGGATATCTCGCTTCGTTTCCAAGAAAAATGAGGTTATTCGATTTCTTGACATCCAAAATGTTTTGTTTTTTTCAAAAACAGCTGAGGTGAAGATTTTGTTTTTAATCGAAAAACAATTGTAAGATGTCTGAGACACAAAATCAAGAAAAACATTCTTGGTTTTTGCACCATTGGGTTGAAGTCACTTCAACGGAACCTCAGGTCATACTAATTTTTCAAGAAAGGCCGTAGCAGGATAAGCATGGTCTGGGTGCCCCCACTCGGATGTGATCCATATTACAGGAGTGAGTGGCTTCCACTATGAAATAAATTTACCCCAAGTATCAGCTAAAACAAAAAATTTTACAAAAGTTATAAGCAAATTTTGAAAAATAAAAAAATAAAATTTTCTCGAAAACGTTTGACCGATCTTGGTGGTTAAAATATATGTTATAGTGGGCACTGAAGAGGTTCTGCGAAAAAATCAAGAATCTATACTGTTTATTTTAAGAGGATAAAAAAATTATTTAAATTTTTCAATCATTTTTTTTTATAGAAAGTACTTCTGGTACATCAACCATTTTCCCCCTATATCATGCTCGCATTCAAGGTTGCAATATATATTTTTGCGGAGATGATTAGAGCATTAGTTCATAGTTTAAAAAAATAAAAACTACTTGTTGGCCCCTCAGATGTATGCGATTCCATGATAATGAGGAGACAACTTTATTTTTAGCTCATGACGCAATAATTTGTACGCAAAAGTGTAATACAAACCAAATGCAACATAATTATTTCATTAAAAAACATTTTCTCGTGAATTAACCAGTCACAGTGTCAATTGCTTCTAGGTAGATAGAAAAATACTTCTCTTCGCTTACTGCTAACATTCACCAAACTAATTTCAT
>JAABKJ010009456.1:0-11199 GCA_011634705.1 Andricus grossulariae
TCATAGTAGACTCGGTCAGCTCCGAATCCCAAAAGTTATTGTTCTTGGTTAAGAAAAAAATCTCAATAATGTCGATTTTCGTATAGATATTGCAAATAGTCTTATTCCCAACATGTAAAAAATCTAAAGTTGTCAGACTTATATATAACTGGAGAAATAACAATTCTGTTGCGTTCGTCAGTGTATTTCATAGTAGACTCGGTCAGCTCCGAATCACAAAAGTTATTTTTCTTGGTTCAGAAAAAAATCTCAATAATGCCGATTTTTTTTATAGAGTATGAAAATAGTCTCATTAACAACATGTAAAAAATCTAAAGTTGTCAGACTTATATATAAGTGAAAAAACAACAATTCTGTTGAGTCCGTCAGGGTATTTCATAGTAGACTCGGTCAGCTCCGAATCCCAAAAGTTATTGTTCTTGGTTAAGGAAAAAATCTCAATAATGCTGATTTGTTTATATATATTGAAAATAGTCTCATTAACAACCTGTGAATAATCTAAAGTTGACAGACTTATATATAACTGGAAAAATAACAATTCGGTTGAATTCGTCAGCATATTTCATAGCAGACTCGGTCAGCTCCGGATCCCAAAAGTTATTCTTCTTGGTTCAGAAAAAAATCTCAATAATGCCGATTTTTTTATATATATTCAAAATAGTCTCATTAACAACATGTCAATTATCTAAAGTTGTCAGACTTATATATAACTGGAAAAATAACAATTCTGTTGCGTTCGTCAGCGTATTTCATAGTGGAGTCGGTTAGCTCGGCATCCTAAAAGTTGGTTTTTTGTTTCAGGAAATGATCTCAATGATGTCGATTTTCGTATAGATATTGCAAATGGTCTCATTAACAACATGTAAAAAATCTAAAGTTTTCAGACTTATATATAACTGAAAAAATAACAATTCTGTTGAGTTCGTCATTGTATTTTATAGTATACTCGGTTAGCTCGGCATCCTAAAAGTTGTTTTTATGGTTTAAAAAAGATCTCAAGGAAGTCGATTTTTGTATAGATATTGCAAATAGTCTCATTAACAACATCTAGATTATCTAAAGTTATCAGACTTATATATAACTGGAAAAATAACAATTCTGTTGAGTTCGTCAGTGTGTTTCATAGTATACTCGGTTAGCTCGGCATCCTAAAGTTCTTTTTTTGGTTCAGAAAAGATCTCAATGATGTCGATTTTTGTATAGATATTGCAAATAATCTCATTAACAACATGTAAATTATCTAAAGTTGTCGGACTTATATATAACTGAAAAAATAACAATTCTGTTGAGTTCGTCAGCGTATTTCATAGTAGACACGGTCAGCTCCGAATCCCAAAAGTTATTGTTCTTGGTTAAGCAAAAAATCTCAATAATGCCGATTTTTCTATGTATATCGAAAATAGGCTCATTAACAACGTGTAAAAGAATCTAAAGTTGTCTGACTTATATATAACTGGAACAATAACAATTTTGTTGAGTTCGTCAGCGTATTTCATAGTAGACTCGGTCAGCTCCGAATCCCAAAAGTTATTGTTCTTGGTTCAGACAAAATTCTCAATAATGTCGATTTTTTCATAGATATTGCAAATAGTCTCATTAACAACATGTAAAAAATCTAAAGTCCTCAGACTGCATTTTAAGGAAATAGATAGTTCTCATAATACATCTTGTAAAATTGTACGAGAAATGAGAACACTATTTTCTACTGCTGTACACTTTGATGGGGCACCATGTGTACAGGACTGGCCTGGTATGAAGATACTCCGGCCGGGCAGGTCAGGACAGGGTGAAGGTCACTAAAATCTTCACAAAAGAAGTGATAAACATCATTAGTACCCAGGATAGCACTCAGAATTTTTCGTTTTCCAATCGTTGTTGGAAATGCGTTTTTACGATTCGAAATTATGTTCTGAACGTTATAAAAATTTGGAGGCTCGTTGTCAAAATATGAAATATTTTGTGTACGAAGTATGAACTTCAAACATGGATGTGATGATAAGAAAAAAGACCGTTGAAGATAGTAAAAAAAGCAATGTTACATGAAGTAATTGACTTATCCTAATTCTGCGTATAATCTGTGAGAGATAGACCTTTATCATGCTCACATCTGTAGTTAGGACTTCTTTTCTCGAAAACTGTACTTTACAGGTGTAAAAGATTAAAATACTAACAATGAATCCTTTTTCCTATTTCCTAAGCAAACTATTGTTTTTATGTGAAAAATGAAAATACCCTTTTTTATAGAGAAAAAAATTCTGCACATTTTTCTACAGAACCTTAATTTTATTAAAATGAGCAGTTTCCGAAATAAACGCAAAAACATACAATGGCCGCTTTTTTTTAATATAAAATGTTTAGCCATTGTTTAATTGATTTAGATTTTTTATATAATCATTTACAGCCTATGGAGAAGGGGTTTTGCTACTATTCAGCCTTTTACCATTTTTTCCCTTTATAAAACCCTTCGTTGCCTGGCATAGAATGACTTTTGGACATTACCAGCATTTGCTTTTGTTAGCGGCAGGATCTCGATCCACTTGGTAAAAATGTCTTGAAAGACCAAGACATACTGATGACCAGAGCGACTGGGTGGGAACGGACCCATCATGTCTGCTGCTAACACCGATCAAAGTTTTTCGATTACCCGCTCACCCATTAAACCTACTGAACCTGCCTGGTCTACCTTCATCTTCTGGCGAATCTTTCACGCTCGGACGTATTTTGCAAGGTCATTGAACATTCCGGGCCAATATTAGAACAGCGAGAGACGTTGAAAAGTCTTATCAACACCTCAATGTCCAGAAGTCGTGGTATCGTGTGCCTCACTGATAGCCCTATTGCGAAGGTCCAAAGGCAAGACCAGTTTCCAGGCCTCAAAATCAGGCAGTAATGGGTCAGTCAGGTGGATAGGGCGATGGCAGTATAGTCGATTGCCTTCTAATTTCCAATTTAGAACTTCAGGTGGCATTTCGTAGACCAGTTTGGTTCTCCGGGTAAACCACAGATCACCAGTCTCGCCAATGACACATACCACCTCGGAGTCCGGCTGAAACATGCGCGACAGCGCGTCTGGTACATGGTGAAAGGCACCTTTTCTGTGTTTTATCTCGAAATCGTATTGCAACAGCTTGAGGGCCCATCTACCTCATCTTCCAGTAAGATCTCTTAAGTGATAGAGCCATTGGAGACTACTATGATCTGTAATAACTACAAAGTGGTAGCCCTCTGAATAAGGTCTAAACTTTTAGACCGCCCATACCACCGCGAAGAATTCTTGCTCCGTCACGGTATAGTTTTTCTCGGCGCCTTGCATGAATCGACTAGCAAAGGCTATGACGTGTTCCACGCTATCTTGAACTTTGAATGAGGACGGCCTCCAGACCCGTACTACTTGCTTCCGTTGTTAAACAAAACGGCAAGCTGAAATCTAGTCTAGATAACGTGGGAGCGGAGATTAATGCGGATTTGAATTCTTGAAAGGCCTTTTCCTGGTCTTTCCCCCGCTCGAACCTTAGATTTTTCTTTAATAATAATCGCTTCTCGTCATAAGGACTCAACGCAATTTTTATTTGTTTGATTGTTTCAACATTGTGAAGTCTGGATTTGATTGCATATTGTGTTCTTGATTGTACGGTCGAGTTTCTTAGGCATTTAGTATAGTCATCGAAGGTGATTGATTTCTTTACAACGGCTACTTTCACCCCTTTTGCTATTTAACAAAGTCTTCACTGCTTACGCGGATACTGTACATCTTGCTCCGCAAGCCAACAGATTCCGTAATAATTTGACCTGAACATTCATCTTTCATTAGACCCAAAACTTTCTTCTTGGCTTGCGGCATTCCGAAAACATTGTCTCAAGGACAGTCTGATGTATCGAATTGGCAAACATTGTTTTCCATATCCTCTTTCATATCAGCATACATATCTGCACACTTAACTTCGTGCATCAAACAGTCAGTATCGGTGTACAATAGTTTACAGTTTTCCCTGTACTTTTTACACATTTAGCCGTAGTGGACATCGTATATGAGGATTTTTGATACATCAAGCACCGTAAGCCCTACATAGATTGGTTTATTGAACAAGTCTTGAGTTTTCCTCAATTCAATAGCCACTAGATTTTCACTACATATTGCTCGGCTGTGGAAATTTAGTTTGGCTATGAGAACTTCAGCTCCATATCTACCCTCCCACCTTGTCAAGAGTTTAACATTGACATGTTTTCGTACGTTCGCCATTGTTTTCCCGTAAACTGCATTATTCATCAATTAAAATAGATTCTTTTCAAATTTATTTTTAGCGTTCGTTCTCAAAGTAGTATTCAGATCAATATATCCTTTAAGCCAGGTAGACTGATTAAATTGAGGAATTCTATGGATTTTGACAAGTTTGAGACCATTATCTAGTCCATGTTTGAGAGACCGGTAATGGAGAACGTACTTTCGTTTCGGTAGGAGAGTAGTTAGGAGCTTTCCTGGCTTGACCTTGACGGTTTCGAGTGTTCTGGACAAAACGGCAAGTCATTGTATGCGTCATGGAGTTCGGCTGGATAATCCAAATCTACTTCCAGTATAAAGCCAATGGGCGAATCGTCAGAAACATTGAAATGAAAATTTTTCTAAATTCTTAACCCACTCAAAACCACCATAAGGGAGTGGATGTCCCATTGCCCAACCATACAGGTTGTTTGCATCAAAATACATTATGTATATTATCCCCCCATTTTCGTTAAAAACTGCCATATACTTATTTTTGGCAATAGCATATCTTTTTGGGTATTGGCTTCTCCACCCTTCTTGCCGTTCTCAATCATCAGCAACATATCAACGTCGGTGAGGAGTTCTAATCTTACTCTTGTATATTTGAGTAAGGCTTCGTAAGTCAAGCCAGGAATGGTGTAGTAGTGTGCGGGATCAAGATAATAGGCCTTGAGACATTGTTCTCCAAAACTTTCGAAGAATCAGCCAAAAGCAGTACATCTGTCTTCATGTACAGTTTTACATATTCGCCGAGATTCTTCAGATTGAACGCAGACCATACCTGCTGTGCACGTGTGTAATCCTCATCACAGATAGATGAGTAATTCAAAGTGCTGTAGAATTTTTCTTTTTGTGGCAGCTGAAATCCTTTTAGTTTGTCTCTCGACTCAAGGTATTCGTAAGAAAGAATACCTCTCCTCGCGAGAAGCTCAATGTTTTCCCTTTCGATACCAGAAAATACTGTATTTACAATTTTATAGTTTGTGAGGTATGACGCTAATTTTTCCAAGGAAGAGGCCATGAATCGAAATGAGTCTATGAACATGAATTTGATATGAATTTCCTGAACACATTTTGTAGATGAAATTCACTTTTCCTTATTTAATGCTAATACTTTAACTTTACCGTCAATTTTCGTAGCAAAGTCCCGAATGATAAAATGAGCATCGTACCCACTTAAATTGTGATACACAACAGGTATTGTCCGCGAATCTTGATATTCTAAGTTACAATGTTCTTGCGCGGGACCGCGGTACATACCTGTTAGATGACAATGGTCACGCACTTTTTTAATCGGTGGGTGTAGAGCCTTTCCGCAGATGTCACAAATTGTGGATTCAATTTAGACATTCTGCTGCTCTGCGGTCCGTCTCTGCATAGGAACTGTAGATGAAAGTATTTCATCACAAGTATTTGCGTCCGATGTCACAAACTTCATGTTTTTGGAAGACTTCAGTGTTAGATTTTTTTTCTTGTTCCTTCACAGGTTTCAACAAGGACTCGCAGTCGGCATGAGTGATGAAAGGAACTTTCTCTCGATGCTTAAAGATTTTGAATTCGATCATATTTTTTTCAGGGTTTGGTAATACAATTTTGAAGTCATTTAATTTTTTACAATCTTCACTGTGTACTATCAACTTTCCTTCAGATGAGAAGTAGTGTAGACATCGATCGCAAATATATTTTCTGTGTTTCTTTGCAGATAGTTGTCTGCTGACTAATCTAGAAATTTTTGTTACCCATTCATAATGAAAATTAAATAAATGATTTTTGCTCTCCTAATAGTCTTCTTTTTCATCACTACTCTCTTCAATCACGTACTCTTCTTCTACTCGGAGAAGGTTCAAATCGATATTCCTCTTCTGTAAAGTAAGATGCAATGGAACGACCGTAAATTCATTCTTTTTGTTCTTTATCAGGCAATATACGTTTACTGATATGTCATTGTTTCTTCAAATCTTTTCACATCTTTTAATGCCACTGCGAAGTTGTTTCCAGAAAAATCTAATTTATTTTTGTTTTGAGTATAGCTGGATACACGATTAGTGCTACCTTTGCTCTCAGGTAGATACACGACTGATAGTATAGCCCATTTGAAACAATCATTGTCATCCTTGGTTTGCACATAGATACATGCTCGGTTTTTCTTAATGCATAAAGGAAGTTCGAGGTAGGAAGTACCCTTCATTGTGTTAAGCTTATTGATGGTCACTGAACGTTTTATGATTGAGTGTAAGGTCCATCCTGAGTATTTTTCCTCAAAATCTTCCATTTCCACATAGTTTTTAAACTAAAGTTTCATAACTGTTGTCTAGTAAATCTCTTTATTTTTGGATTTAAAAGTTTTATCATAGAGTGTCTCCAGACCGACCTTCAAGTAGTATGTAAGGAGCACAGTGTTTACATTTAAAGCCCTGTGTTCGCGCAAGGCCTTGCTCACCTCAGTAATAAACAGTCTTTTGGTATCACCCAGGAATGCGAGAACGTCTTTGTGGACTAGGCTAGCTACAACACATGTTTTTATTTTGCTATCAAACGGTTTATTAACATCAATCCATGTGACTCGATTGCTGATGTCATCACGTTTAGTTTTTTTGTTCTGCAGACCACTTCCTTTTTTACCGAGCAAATCAAAACGAGCCTTAAGAAATGCTAATTTTTCAATTATATTTAGGCACTTCCGTTTTTGATTTATAGTTAGTGAGGACATTTTTTATAAAGTTCCTTTTGTACAGTCTTTATACACATCATACTTTTGTTTTTCCATTTATTGACTTTGTCCAGCTGTATGCTTCCAGACGATAACGACGAAATCAGGTTTAAAGCTTCCTCAATAATGGGAACAAGCTTTACACACTTGTCGAGCAGCATCTTAACACCTGCTTTAGAAGTCATTAATAAAGTTTTCCAACTTTCTTTTATTCTTCTTTTCACTCTCTCAGATAATCTGCACTTCACTAATGTTCATATTATATCACTATTCAATATTCATTTTAGATGTTTCTTACATTGAGGTCAGAAACGGAATGACTGTGCTTCGCTCCAGTCCGGCTTTTATTAGACTTCATCCCTACTCTACACACCTCAGTATAACTTTCTAGATACTTCGATGCAAGGAATATCGAAAGCAATTGCCCATTCTAGAAACTTCGATCATTCTTTTTCAAATTTAGGTAGAGATTGGGTCCAATATCGATAAATCTAGAACCTGATAGAAACTTTTATTTTTCGGGAATATTGTGTAAGTTTCTATATATTTCGATGCAGAAAACCTCGAAAACAATAACCCTTTTCAGAAACTTCGATATATAGAAAATCTTCAGATATCTCGTTCAGACAGAAAATTCTGAAAGGATCGACATTTATCTTGGCGTAGAAGTGTGTTACAGAACCCCTGGAATAATACCTCACAGTCTGACATGCTATACAAGTATACTGCGCAGCTTCATGTACAGTAAAATATTACTGCGCATTAGTAAGTATCGTAGAAGTGTACCGCGCAGAAGCATATGTATCAGAACCGTACTGCGCAACTATATATATATATATATATATATATATATATATCACTAAACTGTACTGTGCATCCAGGTGTACCATAGAAGTGTACTGTGCATCCATAAGTGCCCTAGAAGTAAACTGCGCAGCGGTATACGTTGCAGAACTCTACCGCGAAGCCTTATATATCACGAAATTGCACTGCGTATCCAAGTGTATCATATAAGTCTACTGGGCATCCGCAAGTATCCTAAAAGTGTACTGCGCGGCAGATTTTGGAGAACTCTACTGCGCAGTCATATATACCACCACACTGTACTGCGTATCGATGTGTATCATAGAAATCTACTGCACATTCGTAAGTACCGTAAAAGTGTACTGAGCAGCTATATGTACCATACAACTCAACTGCGCAGCCCTACTCACAACTGAACGGCAGTACGCATCCACATATGTCACAGAAGCCTACTCCGGTGAAGTACACCGCTAAATGTTGAATAACTCAACTGCGCGGCCCTATATATCTTTACCTAAATTCCAGAGAGAATCGTCGAACTTTCCAGACGGGGTTATTGCTTTCGAGAATCCATGCATCGAAATATCTACAAACCTCGATCGTTCGTTCTCGAATTTAGCTAAAGATTACACATACAATATCGGCGGTTCTAACAAATTGATGCAGGTAAAGCCCCGCTTGCAACGAACCTTGTGGAAACTCTGATCGATCTTTTCAGAATATAAGCATTTGTTCTTTAGCGCCGTTAGCAGCTAGAGTATTGAACCGTCTAGAAGCCACCGATGAATCTTTCCTATCATAATCACTAGAACTCATATCCTGTATCAATACTTCTTTCCTTATGTCTCGAGCCTTCTCGAAAATTCGTTGTATAGAAAATCGTCAGTGTTCACGTCAAAATTTCCAGAAGGTTCGATTATTTTCCGGGAATCCCCAGAATTTGATTCTTGGTTGTTATTGCAGGGACCATCCTCTTAAAGCGAACCACGAATTCGTTCCAGCTTTCCAGAAATATCGATAACTCTTTAACGGCTGAGGTTATTCAAAAAGCTTAACTAATAAGATAAGTAAGTAAGTAAGACAGGGGCCTTCCTTATTGGCCGAGTCAAGAGTCTGTGCCAGGGATCTATCTTACGGACAGTTCAATTACCGACTTCAGGAACTGACCTGTGGCGCCATCTGCCGGTGTCAGCTGGAACTACGTAATAGTAATGCCGAACCGGCAGTCATCTGGTTGCAAAATTGATGCCAATCCGGCCATTTTAAGGGAGTAATTTTTTTCTCTTAAATACTTCATTTGAACTTTCAAGTAATTTTAAAATATTTCAAATAAATATGTAAGAAATTTGAAAAAACTCCAAGGCATTTCCAAGAGATTTCAATAATTCAAAGGAATTTCAAAAAATTGTAAAAGATTTGAGAACTTTTAGAGTATTTTAAAAGGTGCCGAGACATTTTCGAAAGCTTAAAAAAGTTTCTAGTCATTCTCAAAGAATCAAAGGATTTTTTTTATTCAAATAATTTGAAAGAGTCAAAGGATTGGAAATATTTCAGGGTGTTTTTAAAAATTGCAAGGGATTTTAAAGCGCTTAAAAAATTTAAGAAATTCCAAAATATTTTGTATCATTTTAAATATCTTAGGGTATTTTGAAAGATCCTAAGAATTTTTCAAATGATTTCAGTAATTTAATGTCACTTATAGGATTTGAATTATTTTATGATTTTAAAAGATTCTAAGGCATTTTCAAGAGCTTCAAAATGTTTTAATTGATTACAAAAGATTTCAAAGGTCCTCAAAACGACAAGAGTATTTCAAAAGAGTATAGACCGATTTTATAGGACCTATGCCAGCATTTAGGGTATGTTTATAGTTTACGAAAAAAAATAATAATTTTGCCAGATCAGGAATAGTCAGAGAAGAATCGTGAGAGATAATTAGAATCACAAGTTTTATTCAATTTTCAAAACCTTGGCAGACTAAGACCATTAAAAAAACACACACTGATCACTCACTGGTAATTTTAGATATTTTTTTTTGTAAGATCCTAAGTTCAATGTCTTTTTAGAGTAAATAATATTACGGATTCGCAATGATCGGACAAAAATCTGTCGCGATTCACGGCTGCTCGCACACTGACTTTCTTAAGCGATAAGGCGCTCATCAACACACCCAAATTGAGAAATCACGTGACTTCAATCATTCATTTAAATACTGACGAAATATATTAGGTTTTAGAAATTGTCGATGTAGATAAATTGTATTATTTTCGATCGCAGAAAATCTCATAATGGACGAAACATTACAACTTTAAACAGGGTATATCAAATGATTCCAAGAAATTTTCATTGATTTCGGTAACCTGATAGGATTTGAAATGAATTAAAATACTTCAGGGTACTTCAGAAGATTCCGAAGCACTTTCAAGAGATATACAAATTTTAAGGCATTCCAAAAGCTTTCAAAGTTGTTGAAATATCGCAGGGTATTTTAAAAAGACTTCAGTATTTTGAAGTGATTCAATTCTTCCTCTTTTTTCCTTTGTTATTTATCTGTCTCTATTGAGTCGAAAAGGAGGTAGTTTGGAAATCTAATTTTGATTTGTGAATGTATTACATGCTCTTTTTGCATGAAATTATTAATGAGAAAGTAGATTTCATTTAGATCTCAAATTCAAAAAAAAAACGGATCTAAATATTTGACAGATTTTTAAAAGGGCTCTTCGAAAAGATTATGAAAATTTCTAGGAATTTCAAAGGATTTTACTAATTTCAAGGTATTTGAAAAATATGCATGGTATATTAAAAAGTTTCCTGGATATTTGGAAAATATAGAACGAATTTGTAGGGCCTATTAACTTGACGAATCCCAAGTGATTTTATCATATTTCCTAGGATTTCAATGATTTTAAGGAATTTCGCAAGCTCACAAGGTATATTCATAAATTTTCCAGGATTTCGGGTGATATCATCAGATTTCATGTAATTTCAAGGGATATTATAATATTTCAATAGATTTCCAAGGATTTATTCACAAGAATTAATGGATTTCGTATGAAATCAAAAAGATTTTCAAATATTTCCAGGTATTATCGAAGATTTCAAGGAATTTGAGAGATTATAGGATATCTGACAAGATTATAATGAATTCTCAATTAAAATAAAGAATTTGAAATATTTCAGGTATTTCTAGAAAGCAAAGGAAACTCATATATTATGGCTCAATTAGATTTCAGACTTACCGGTGTATTAATTTGATTGAAGAATCAAAATGAGTTTTAGATGATAATTCGTCTCCGAGTAGTGATGTGGAAGAAGGGGTTGTGCACCTTGATGTGTATCCAGAATTGTGTGAATCCTTAATTGGGTTTTAGTTAAAAGGGGTTCACTGGTTAAGAATGGTGGGTCCAATTCAAGGTGGAATTCG
>JAABKJ010009457.1:0-11199 GCA_011634705.1 Andricus grossulariae
TCATTTCCTTTCGTTTGTAGATATATGGCACTTGCTGTTCTTTGTCCCAGAAAGTCGTCCATACTCGATTCTTTTCCCTTGGACAAACATGCTGATAGTCGAACGGTGGTAAAGAATATTCTGGATCTTCAACAACTGGTGCGTCCCTACCAACTTGTTTTGCATCAGCTAAATTATAGGATACTCCGCTAAAAGTAGTACCCAGTATTAACTTATTTGGTGGAGCACCTTCCGAAAGCCAAAGTTTTACCACAAAATCCTGAAAACAGAATTAATTATAAACAATCATCACATGAATTCAAAGTACCGTAAAATGAGCTGGTTAAGTGTCGCGTGTGGCGCAAACCCGCTCAACCGCAGCTTTGTTTTGGATAATTATCGTTTTCTCTGAATGATCAATTTTAGGATTGACGATAGTTTTGCTTTTATAAATGTTTAATTTCATTGTCAAACTTTTTCTGTGTAGTTTTGTTAGTTATAACGAATGAAAAGTGCATTTGTATAAAGTTTTGAGTTATGGAAATTTTGTTGTAAGAATTTTGTTATTATTTGTGGTCAGGAGTTTTAGGGACTTTCATTGTTTCAAATTGATGAGAACAATTGTTCATAGTTACTTCTTCTGTGGAATTTACCTTCCAAGTACTTTCTTTTATTTTGTATTCATGAGTGATCAACGTAGCCCCTCATTGCGAGATAAAGTCGCTCACTCTTGAATGGATGGTAAATATTCGTCTGGGAATTAACTTTTAATCTTTGGTTTCTAATGAAAAAAGTATACTGCATTTCAAATCAGCAGAGAGATCCAGCTTAGGATATCAAGATGATTTCGTATTTAGATATATCATTTTATTGTGAAAATTAAGGAACACATATTTTATATTTCAGTCAAAAATTTAGTTTGAATTTGTTACAATCATTTGAGGATTACTTGCGAGTTCTAAAACATTGACACAACGTTTTTTCAAAATGCAGTCCTTTCCGAATAAGCGTAGGTATTCGGGATTTTTTGTGGTTGATTTAGAACAAATCTTTTCAGATTATTACATTCTCCAAGACTTCGGTTCATGAAATTATTCATAGAAAGGTAGATTTTTTCATTTAACATCGGCATTATTGATTTGATCTTTATTTGATTTCGAAAAATCAAATCTGAGCATTTTTTCAGAAACTACAAAAGGCGTTTATAAAGAGATCTTAAGAGAAAAGAGCACAAACTTAAAAGAAGTTCTACTTTGTTTTCAATATTTTTAACAAAGTTTCTGCTTTTATAAAAAAAGCATTCTATCAGTTTTAGGGGCTTAACCACTTTTTAAGGCAAGAAATTGTTTTCAAATATATATTTTGAGCTTTTCGTGTAAACGATGTAAGCCAGCACAAAAGAGAAAGAGTTGTTCTTTGTATAGCTTTTCCGGGTGTTTTAACCTTTGTCCAAACCTTTTTTGTACATTTCATTGTTTCCTAGAAAAATGCTAAATTTCGATTTTTCAAAAATGATTTTTCCGATGTGCAGCAGTTGCTCACCCAGAACGAAACTCCTGAAATATCTAGCACGTATTGCCAGGTATTTCTGAAAAAGTGGAATATTTCAGGAAATTTACTTTTAATAATTTTTGTAATATATATATTCCCTATTTAGTTATTTTTAAAATGTTTTCAATTTTTTCGAGATCAATTGAAAGAGCGTGAATTCAGAAGTCAAATGAAAAAAGAAAAATACGAATACCTACTCTAGTTCAGCAAATACTGTATTTAAAAAAAAAAAATTTGTCAGTGAAACACGTGTTCCTTTACTTTCATGGCAGAATGATATATCCAAATATTAAATTATCGTGACACATTTAGCTAGATTTAAAAAAAAATTCTGATTTAAAATGGAATTGGTGTATTATAGATACGACTGAGAGTATTGCACTTGCACGATTAAAAAAGCATCTAAGATATAAAGAGTGAACAATTTCAATTGTATCAATTGAAATCAAAATAAATGTTTCTGCATTTTGAACCGATGTAAATAAAATTTCATTTTTTAAAGATCAGTAAAAGAATATAATGGATAATAACGCATTATCAACCATTTTAGGTATTCAGTTCTTTTTAATAATTTCAATTTCAAAGGTCCAATAAAAAAATTTATTTCAAAATCGTTCAAAATGTGACTATTTAAAAATCAAACATGTAATATCTAAACAATTCTAAATTTGTCAAATAGAAATTTAATGTATTCAAATCCAATGGAACAATATATTTCTGATCAAACAACGTAAAGTCTGGAAAACAGAAAGATTTCATATCTCACATGTTCACAGTGAACAATTTCAATTGTTTTATTTAAAAACGATTAACTGTTTCTCTTTTTTTTTTAATTTATAAGTTTTTGAAACTTGTAAATGATTTGGAAACGTCTAATTCTAATTTTTCTCTTTGGTCCTATTGTTTACGGCGCTCTCAAATAATTTTAAATATTTTTTCGCTAATAAAAGTACTCACAACATTCAATTTCCGTTCCTCCGTATTTTCTTTTAATGAATGGTACAGTGGAGCAACATGACCAGCTTTCACTATGTTCCTATTATCATAAGTTCTATCACCGTGAAAATTGTAAGTCCTCAAATTTATGAAGCTCACATACTTCGATATTTCTCTGATATCATATTTCTTAGCCGTCGATTCTCTAGCATCAACTGCTAAAGATAAAATTAAACCGTCTTTATCGAACTTTTCTTTGAGGGCCTTCAACAGTAAAATGAAATTCTGCTTATCAGAAGCAACTGCATTATTTTCAGCTAGATATTGCGATTGAAGTTCGATACCATTGAATTTATATTTTTGCACGAAGTTCACAACATTATTAACAAGTTTTTCTCGCAGAATCGGATCAAACAATATTCTATAGAGTGACAAAAATCAATATGTTTATTTTTAATGAATATAGATAACTTTTTATCAATTTTTATTATATAGAATTCTATTTCCAATCTTGGATGGAAATATGAAACTTACTTATTGTTATTACTTTTAGTATCATCAGTTGGTGACTCCTCCAGGGCTATTAAGATTTTCAAGCGTCTGTTTTTTTTTCGAAGATTGTTGATCCTTTGCAATCCATTCAATTCTACATCTCCAAATTCATGAATCATTTCTACAGAAGCACCTTTTCCAAGTGTAGCTGCCATTCTGCAAAATATGTGAGTGCAAGGAGACACATCGATCATGTCTAAGATTGACAGTTGGCCGGGCATCTCTTCATTACTAATATAGTAACAACCAACAATTTCTAGAAATTATTGATAAAAAGATTTAGTTTAATAAATAATACGATTTCCTTTTTTGGGTGTTTTCATTATAAGAGTCAGTTCAAAAACTACGTCACACTACCAGGGCGTGAGGGGAGGGTGGGTTAACCACTATTTAACGAGGAATTTCACATCATAAATGAAAAATATATATGTCAACATTTTTTTTAAATGCTTGAAAAATGAAAAATTAGTGATTTTATTTTGTAAGCAAAGCATCCAAAAGCAGGCTTCACAGTCTTTACCCACTTTTTAAAAAAGCATTCCTCCTTTTCCTGCTTGTAAGAAGCTTCCCCCTTTTCTTGTTTTCCTTTTTTTTTAAAGTTAATTTTTTTAAAGCGTAAATTAAACTATTCTATTTTTTGTTCAAAATTGACAGTTTTTATTTGGAAATTCAACCATTAAATTTTTCATTGAGAATTTGTCTCTTTGGTTTAAAATTTATCTGTTTAGTTGAGAATTCGTTTTTTTTTGTTAAAAATTAATTTTTTCAACTGAACGTTAAACTATAACAATATTTGTTGAAAATGTATTGTTTCAAAGTGGAGATGTTGGTTTGAAATTAATCAATGTTGTCTATTACTGGTCTGATATTTTCATTAAAAAATAACCAATTCCGAAGTCTCACAGTTTAGTTTGACGTTTCGACCTTTTTCCGAATTTCAAACAATAGACGCAGCAACACTATTTACAAACGAAAGGTACTATTTTATGTCACAATATCAGCGATTATCTGTTCGTAATTTCTAATCCATTTAAAATTCTTATAAAATATCGTCCTTAACACTTTCAGTGGAAAAAATATGTTAAATAATTTAAAAAAAACTTTATACCTCACAATTCTAACCTCTTTAATATGTCAAACAGGTGAAATGTATAGTTGAAATATTGTTTTCCTGATGAAGACCGTCGGAGAACGGTCAAAATGTCATACTAAAATATAAAGCCTTATGCTTGGCTACTTTTAAATAAAAATATGAGAGCAGTAATCAACAACATTGATTAATTTCAAACCAACAACTTCAATTATTGCTTTTATATTAGCTAAAGTACAGGGTATTCCGTTAACAATAGTATTTATGTAATTTGTTGTAAGTTCATATTTTATAGTGAAAAATTAATTTTCTTGATTAAAAATTAACTTTCTTTGTTGAAAGTTGAATTATTTTGTTGAAAGTTTATTTTATTAGTTGAAGATCCATACCTTTGCTTGCATTTTACTATTTTGTGAAAAATTTTCTTATTTGGTTAAAAATCCATTTTTTTCAACTGTAAATCTAGAAAATTAGAAAAGTTTAATATACTGTAATCAGATAGCATTAAATACTTAGGGCTAATATTCGATCGTAGACTAACATTCGCGAGACATGTTAAACATGCAGCGCAAAGAGCTATAAGAATCTTAATATATTTATATCCAATAATAAATAAAAAATCACAAATGTCAGTTAGTAATAAAGCACTACTGTATACAAATATTGTCAGGACAATGATAACACATAGTTGTCTGATTTGGACTTTAATATGTAATTGAAATTACTTAGTACTCCAGAGAATACAAAACAAATTTCTTCGATTAATTGGTAAATATCCTACTCGATATACACCTACTTTACAAGAGCATAAATGTAAAACAGGTTATCTGCAATTAAAGAGTATAAGATATTTACGTAAGTACTAAAGTTGAAAATTCAGCAATACAGTCGAACATCTATGTAATTTCTTGTAAGTTCGTAGCTTTTAGTAGAAAAATAATCTTCTGGATTGAAGATTCAAATACCTAGTTGCAAATTGAACTAATTTGTTAATAATTTAGTTTATCAGTTGAAATTCAATCTCTTTAGTTGAAAATTAATTTTTGAACTGAAAATTCAATTTGCGGTAAAAAATTGATAATAATATAGATCTTAGCAATAAAATTTATGTTTAAAAATTTAACTATTTGTGGTTGAAGTTTAATCTTTTTTTGCTTAAGAATTCAAAGTTGTGTGATGCTCTGTAACGAAAAAGGAAAAAGGTGGAAAGAGTTTTCAATATAGCGTGACTTTGTTTATCAATAGTCCTTGACATGATATATGTATCACTTACTCTGACACTTATTATCAGTTACTGGCAGCCTTGCTGGATGCTTCGCAGGATGCTTCGCTGGCAGCTTTTCTGGCGGTTTACTACCTGAAGCGAACGATGAGCATATTCCAAGGAAAAGTATTAACTTATACATCTGCAAACAATCAAAGCGAAATATTGAAAAAGCTGTAAATTTTACAATAATTGGATGTTAATTTCAGTTCTGATGAAGATAAAAAGCTTTTGTTGAATTCTAAATCTCAAAGTTTTTCTTTATTTCTTATAAGAACTAATCATATTGGGAGGGAGTTTTTTCAAACAGGACATTCAAGCTTAGGCTTTAAATGTTCAGTGTCAAAAGTATAAAATCATTTGATAATGATTGTAATAGATTCTTAAAATTATTTCCAGCCGAAGAAGCTATTGTACACTATCAAATGCTTGGTTTTCTTAGATCAAATCTCGGGCATAAAGGTTTAAAACAAATTTTCAATTCAATAAGTATGAATTCAGCTTAGAAATTGTACAATATTATATTTATATCAAATTTAAAACGAAGTGTCTAGGCTCACAGAATATATTTATTCTATTTTCACCGAATTTCGGTAAACTTACCCACGGCCAATTTCAAAATCTTGAATGTTATTTGTAAATCAATCTTAGTACAAATGAGACTAAGTAGACGTACCTGTAATAATTTGACGAAGCGTCCTCGAAGAACTTCAAAAAAAGACAGTACTTTGGTTTCACGTGCAAGCTTATTTATACTTTCCTGTACATGTACACAAACACTTAATTTATGACAAACTGTATTTCTTTTGTGGATATCATAAATTTTAGAGACCCTTTACGATGACTAGTCCCTCCACTTTTCCACCACCACCTATTTTTCGCGGTTATATTTCCACACTTAACAATCACATTTGAAGTCAAGATAAAAATTAGCCTACGAAATGTTGCCAATTCGCTTTTAAGAAAACGAATGAACAAAACTCTATTCGTTGATTGGCTGAAAGAAATTAGCTGGTCCACAGAACATGCCAAACATTAACTCTTTCCAAACCTCCTTCCACATGTGAATTGTCAAATTTCGATAGGCTAATTTTTATCTCAACTTCAACTCTGAGCGTGATCATTTTTTGTATGAGAAAGAAACCTCTAGGTTAGTGAAACTTTCATTTCGAGTAGTAATTTGTAGCATTAATGCCTAATTGTCAGGATATTAAATGAATTAAATGCAAACGAATCTTTTCAATTTAATACTGTTGAAAATTAAGAACACAATTAAAATTGATTTATTTACGTATGATTCAGCAAAGGCATATTTGACTCATTATTCATGTTCTAATAAAACAAAATTTCAATTTATGGTTTACATGTGGAAGCAGAATATAATTTTATATGGGATTACTATATTTTCAATTGAAAATATAGTTTTAATTTTTTTAAATTGTATATCATAAGAGAAATATCGAAACGTATTTATAAAAACTATTTACGTAATGAATCTGTAATCGGAAATGAAAATTTTGTTGTGTATAGACGTTGAAACCAAGAAGAAAACATTTTCTCGACAACTTAAGTTTGATAATCGAATTAATGATATTACAAAAATACAGAAACAATAATTATCTCAATGTTTTCAAAAAATATATTTATAACGTTTTATTCGCTTACTCCTCAATTAAAATTATGAAACTACAGCTAGAGGCAGCAAAAAATGATCGTAAAAAATTTATTCCGCTAGTTTCATCAAAATTGTAATATCGCTGTTTTTTCTTATTATACAAATATCGCGTGATGGAAAATAATTGTAAACAAGTAATGAATATTTGCCAACAAAATAATTATATTTTTAACAGCAGTCCCATTTGCATGAGATTATTTATCTCGAATCTTGTCAGGGCTTAAAAATAAAAATAATTTTAACACGCAGTCAGTATTTACGAAATTGTGTCAATATTTATAGTGCGTACATATTATTGTGTCTGACTTTCTTATCTTGTGCATTCAATATGACGCAATTAGGAACTTTTTATTATCTCAATTTTTATCGTCGTTTGAAAAATTATTACATCTCATTTGGATATACAAATTATGCTTTGATTTTTCAGAAAATATATATATTTACGGATCGCTAAAAAAATTAAATACGTATGTATTTTCTCAATGAGAATTAATTACTAGAATTATTCGATTATCGCCTTTGTTAAAATCTTCATAGAAAGTAGAAATAACATGGTTGCACAGTATTACTTCAATTTTGAAAATTTCAAACCTACTTTTGAAATTATAGTCTGTCCCGCTTTTTTCTAATTTTTTAAGATGAAACATTTTGGAAAATATCACGAGATACTTCTTTGTAAAATTGTCTGTTCATTGAAAATAATTTTTTGACATGAACGTTCAACTATTTGGTTAAAAATGTCACTGCATAGTTAAAGAAGAGCATGTCTCTTTCAGCTTTGAAAGTTCAACTATTTGTCAGCAAATTGAACCGTTTTGTAGGAAATACGTTTCCAAAAGTTTTTAATTCCGTTTTTAAATAAAAAATTGATTATTTAATTTGAGGTTGATAATGAAAATTTGTTAGTTCAATGAGTCAACTATTTAGTGGAAAATTAATAAAATTTCCTTTTTCGTACAAAATTAATATTCTTGAATGATCTTTTTTTGTTAAATATCAGATTCACTCGGATAAGATTTTTCGTCTTAGCTTTTATCAACGTGTAAAAATAAAAATAAGCTTAGCTTGCAGTCAGTAATTACGAAATTTGGTCAATATTCATAGTTCGTTAATATGTAAAATGTATCGATGTTAAAAATTTCGAACACATTTTTTGATATTATACGTTGTCCTGTTTTTTATAATATTTCATGGTAATTTTTTGGAAAAGATCACGGTATATATCGGGTGTTATAAATTAGTAATGGGGATTCCGATATGATTTTGTTGAGAAAACCGAATCTGAACCTTTTAAATCGATATTTTAGCTTGGATTTCGCGTAAAATGAAAACTTATATCTCAAAACCTAATAGAGAATTGGACATGGAGATGTCGATTTGAATGTTTCAGATTCGGTGTTCGAAAAGAATCAAATTGCAATATGAAAAAGTAGAAAAATATTTCAGAACCATGATCATTCATTTATGGAGGATTTTCATGAAGAAATGAAGGGTTTGAAACTGGAGACTTTTCTTTTAGTCCGATTTTCTTCGAGGACGGCTCTCATTGAAGCTCTTGACACGCAGATGTGCAATGATAAAAGAATTTGTATATTATATCCTTGCTTTTTTTCAAACAGTAGTTGAAAAATATAAAAAAGAGGATACTTGGTTTTTTAGACCACTAAGTCGGAAGCTTTTCTCTTATTCTGATTTTATCCTAGGATGATTCAAATTTAAGCTTCTGGTATGTGAATTTACGATAAAAAATAAAATGTATTTGATTATACCGTAAAACTCTAGAGATACAGTGAGCGATACAGTGTGGAGTAAAGCGGGACACATGAAAATTTCAACATCTTTGCAGCCTGATTTTTTATTATTACATTTTTTATTAACTCTAATTTATAATAATTTTTTATTTATTTCCTTTTTAAAAACAAAATTATTATTGAGTAAATGGTTACTGATTAGTAGTATTGCATATCATCAAGAATTAAAAAAAAATTCGGATTATTAGAGATGTAATAAATTCTCTATTTTTTTTATTAGTACATATTTACACTGGTCTTTAGAAATGGGAACTTTACTCTTCCACATGTTCCACAGAAATTATCTTATATACTATCTAATAAAGATAAAGGAAACCTTTCTTATTCAATTTTGCACTCAGTGCCTTTGAAAGTCAAACAAAATTCTTCTTATCAGCAACAGCGATACCACGTTGAATGAGATATACATGCCTCAAAGATATCAATTCCATTGATTTCGCATTTTTTCACAAATTCAACAACTTTATTAAAATGTTTTTTCTTTTTTTTCGCAGAATCCATTACTTTCTCTTTCTCCACCTAATTCTATGAATGGTTCAACAATTTTCACAGAACCTTTTTCACCAAGTCGCGCCGAATTATGGTTAATGGGACATTAGCCAATTCTTCGGCTGCCTCCATTTACAAATTTTGACAGTAAAAAGCAATCAATTTCAAACCAAAAGGAACAATTTTCTACCAAAACAGTGAATTTTCAACCGAATAGTTACATTTTTAACGAAAAAAGATGAATTTTTAATTAAAAATGAAAGAGTTAAATTTTCAGATAAAAAAATTGATTTTCACAAACAAGAAAAAACTAATTTGAAAAAAAATAGTTAACCTTTCAACCAAAGAAAGGAATTTTACCTAAAATAATTAATCTTCACCTAAAAGAATGAATTTTCCAAAAGAATTTCAACTTTCAAACCAATAGTTGAGTTTTCTACCACATTGTTGAATATTTGAATCAAAAATACGAATTTTCGATAACAAACTTCAATTTTTAACCTTAGAATGTAAATTGTCAACAAAGAAGTTGAGTTAACTCTTGTCTTATTATTTTGTTTTCTGGCATATTTGTAGTTCCATTGAGTCCAGGTTTATTCTGTTGTAATACTTATCATTTGAAAGAATTTCAAATACATAAAATTATCTAGTTACAAAATTTGAAATGTAGAATTTCAACTTTTTTCTTTATTTCTTGAGGCAATAAATAATATTACAAGCCAATTTTTTCAAACAATACATTTAAACATAAATCTCAAATTATCAGTGTCAAAAATATAAAATAATTTACAGATGATTATAGTTAATTCTCAAAATTATTTCCAGTCGAAGAAACTACTAAACACTATCAAAAGTTTTGTATTTGCGGATAAAGCTCGGGCATGAAAGTTAAAAAAAAAATGTTTAACCCAATCCAGGAATTCAGCATAGGAATCTTAAAATATTAAACATAAAATTTAAAAGAAATATTTGTCAGGCTCACCGAAAATATTTGTGCTGCGCTGAATGAATTTCGGTGAACCTAGCCTCAGGCAATTTGAAAATATCGAATTTTAATGGTAAAGTGATCTTATTTTTTTTCCTACCCTGAAAATAAACTGCATTTATTTGGTGAATATCATACATTTTAGAGGCCTGTTAAGACGTAAGTGTAAGGTCACGTAATTTCAAAGTTATTTTAACGTCTCGTGTCTAGGCTCTTCGAAAATATTTGTTTAATTTTGAAAGAAATTTATTTAACAGCAGCTTATTTTACTTCCTTATTTATTCCTAGCATTTCTATTCATTTCTTTTTTATTTAATATAAATCAGGAAATTGTAATTAAGTTAAATTTCTTTTAATGTTAAATTTATGTATATTTAGTTAAATTTTAATTTGAAAAGTAAATAGCTAAGAACAACTTCACCGCTTCCTAACTACAATAATTTTCACTAAAATATGACAAAGAGCAAAAAATCGTTCAAGGAATAGTATAGCCATTGTTAATTAAAACTGAATGAAAACTACGAATTTTCCTCCAAATGAAAGGAAAAGCCTTGAACATATATTTAAAAGCTTTTCAATTTAAAAATATTCTCTCAAACACCTGAGGTGATCAAGGTTTCCAATTTTTCATAAAAATTTATTTTTCTCATCAGCTACGTTCAATTTGGGGGAAAATATTCAAAAGATAAATAAAAAATATGTGAAGAGAAATTTCAATTTCCAAAATCATAATTTTTTCATTTAAAAAAAAGAACTCTGTTACAATAATTTAAAAAAGGGAACTTCGTGCATAGTCTAGGTTTTAAGGATGAATATAAGATCTATTTATTGAATATAGTTGATAAATATCGAAAGTCTTATTGACTA
>JAABKJ010009458.1:0-11199 GCA_011634705.1 Andricus grossulariae
GTGGCCTAAAAACGGCGGCAAATTTTTTGGTAGCCTAGAGCAGCCCAATAGGGACCGCCAATTTTTAGGTGGCCTAGGGAGGCCTACATTTTTTTATTATGACAGAAAAAGGGTCGTCCGTCATATATCGTCCGATAAAAAAAAACTAGCAATGAAAATGCAAAAAGGGCCAACTTTAGGGTGGCCTAAGGTGGCCTAAGAAGGGTTGCTAGTTTAAGTTTGGTCTGGGACTCTAGGGTGGCCTAAAAACGGCGGCAAATTTTTTGGTAGCCTAGAGCAGCCCAATAGGGACCGCCAATTTTTAGGTGGCCTAGAAAGGCCTACATTTTTTTATTATGACAGAAAAAGGGTCGTCCGTCATATGTCGTCCGATAAAAAAAAACTTGCAATGAAAATGCAAAAAGGGCCAACTTTAGGGTGCCCTAAGGTGGCCTAAGAAGGGTGGCTAGTTTTAGGTTGGTCTGGGACTCTAGGGTGGCCTAGAAACGGTTTTCAAATTTTTGAGTAGCCTGGGGCAGCCCAATAGGGACCGCCAATTTTTGGGTGGCCTAGAAAGGCCTACATTTTTTTATTATGACAGAAAAAGGGTCGTCCGTTACATATCGTCCAAAAGAAAAAAAAATAGCAATGAAAATGCAAAAAGGGCCAACTTTAGGATGGTCTAAGGCGGCCTTTAAGGGCGGCAATTTTTTGTGTGACCTAAGGTGGCCTAAAAAGGGCGGCTAGTTTTAGGTTGGTCTAGGACTCTAGGGTGGCCTAAAAACGGCGGCAAATTTTTCAGTAGCCTAGGGCAGCCCAAAAGGGACAATTAATTTTTGGGTGGCCTAGGGAGACCTACATTTTTTTATTATGACAGAATAGAGTCGTTCGTTACATATCGTCCAATAGAAAAAAAAATAGTAACGAAAATTAAAAAAAGTCCAACTTTATGGTGGTCTAAGGCGGCCTTTAAGGGCGGCAATTTTTTGTGTGCGCTAAGGTGGCCTAAGAAGGGTGGCTAGTTTTAGGTTGATCTAGGGATTCCAATAAAGTGCGGAAAATTTTTCGATGGCCTAAGGCGGCCTAAACCGGATGGCCAATTTTAGGATAGTCTCAAGAGGCCTAAAAAGGACGGAACATTTTTGGGTGGCCTAGGGTGGCCTAAGGCGGCGTAAAATCTATCCGGCTCTGCCTAAAATCAGATATCTATTGTATTATCATCTCATTACTTGTATATTTTATTTTAAAAAATGTTGCTCACCACATCCGAAGCTGAGCTAAATGAATCACTCAGAAGACTTTCAATTGCAAGCCATTTGATTGGTCTATTTTCGTTGTCACCCAGACAGTGGTAATCTTGAGGAAAGAGATCCCTCGCTAAAGCGTTGTCCGTGATTTGTACCCTCAAATTGTCATCGACACTGAAAGAAAAAGTAAATTTGAAATCAAAATCAAAAGGGATTTAAAGGATGACACGAAATTGCATGGAATTATAAGGGATTTTAAATTATTGCATGAAATCGCAAATGATTACTTGGGATTGAATGGGATTGTAAAGGATTTCATCGATATTATATGAGATTGCATGAGATTGCATGAGATTACCAGGGATTTTCAATTATTGCATGAAATTGCAAAGGATTACATGGGATTGCATCAAGATTGCATGAAGATTATATGGGATTGTAAAGGATTTCATCGATATTGCATGGGATTACAAGAGATTGTTAAGGATTACATGTGATTACAAGGGATTGCAAAGAATTGAAAAGAATTACATAATATTTTAAAGTATCTAAGATTCTAATGTGATTACAAGGGATTGAAAAGATTACATGGGATTGGATGGCACTACAATGATTGTAAATGATTGCATGTGATTACAATGGATTATAAATAACTGCATGAAATTGCAAAGGATTATATGGGATTGCATGGAATTGCACGGGATTGTAAATGATTACGTGAAATTGTAAAGGATTACATGGGATTACAAAGGGTTGTAAGGGATTGCAAAGAATTACATGGATATTTCATCGAGATTTCATGGGATTGCAAAGGGTACATGGGATTGGATCGAGATTACATGGGCATTTTATCAATATTTCATGGGATTGCAAGGATTGGAAATGATTTCATGTGATAGTAAGGGATTGCAAAGCATGACACGGGATTGTATCGAGATTTCGTGGGTATTTCATCAATATTGCATGGTATTACAAGGGATTGTAAATGATTACATGGGAGTGCAAAGGATTACATAGGATTTAATCAATATTGCATGGAATTACAAAGGATTGTAAGGGATTACATAGGATTGCATCGAGATTCCATTAGATAATAAAGAATTGTAAGGGATTTCAAAGGATTACATGGGATTGCATCAAAATTACATTGGTATTTCATCGAGATTGCATGGGATTACAAGGGATTATAAAGGATGACATAAAATTGCAAAGGATTACATGGGTATTTCATCAAGATTGCATGAAATTACAAGGGACTGTAAAGGATTACATGGGATTTCAAAGGCTTGTATAGGATTGCAAATAATTACAGGGGGATGGCATCAAGCTTTCATGGGTATTTCATCAATATTGCATGAGATTATAAGGGATTGTAAATTATTACATGGGATTGCAAAGGATTACATAGGATTTCATCGAGATTGCATGGGATTGCAAAGGATTACATAGGATTTCATCGAGATTTCATGGGATTTCAAAGGATTATAATGGATTGCAAAGAATTGCATAGATATTTCATTGATATTTTATGGGATGGTAAGGGATTTCAAGGGATTTCAAAGGATTTCATGGGATTGCATCAAGATCACATGGGTATTTCATCAAGATTGCCTAGAATTACAAGGGATTTCAAAGGATTACATGAAATTGCAAAGGATTACATGGGATTTCAAAGGCTCGTATGGGATTGCAATGAATTACATTGTGATTGCATCAAGATTTCGTGGGATTACAAGGCATTGCACCAGACTACATGGAATTATATCTAGATTACATGCGATGACAATAGATTGTAAAGGATTTCATGAGATAGTAAGGGATTGCAAAGCATTACATTAAATTGAATCGAGATTTCATGGGTATTTCATCAATATTTCACGGGATTACAAGGGATTGTAAATGATTACATGGGATTGCATCGAGATTGCATGGGATTACGAAGGATTGTGAGGGATTGCAAAGATTTGCATGGATATTACATCAAGATTTCAAGGGATTGCAAAGGATTACATGGGACCGCATCGAGATTACATGTGTATTTCATCAGGATTGCATGGGATTGCAAGGCATTGTAAATGATTTCATGTGATACTAAGGGATTGCAAAGTATTACATGGGATTGCATCGAGATTACATGGGGGTTCCATCAAGATTGCATGGGATTACAAGGGATTGTAAAGGATTACATGAGATTGCCAAGGATTACATGAAATTGCTAAGGATCACATGGGATTTTAAAGGCTTTTATGGGATTGCAAAGAATTACAGGGGGATTACAATGAATTGTAAAGGATTTCATGAGATAGTAAGAGATTGCCAAGCATTACATGGGATTGTATTGAGATTTCATAGGTAATTCATCAAGATTGCATGGGATTACAAGGGATTGTAAATGATTGCATGAAATTGTAAAGGATTACATGGGATCGCATCGAGATTACATGTGTATTTCATCAAGATTGCATGGGATTGCAAGGCATTGTAAATGATTTCATGTGATACTAAGGGATTGCAAAGGATTACATGGGATTGCATCGAGATTATATGGGGTTTCCATCAAGATTGCATGGGATTAAAAGGGACTGTAAATGATTACATGAAATTGTAAAGGATTACATGGGTTCACAAAGGCTTGTATGGGATTGCAAAGAATTTCAAAGGATTACATGAGATTGCATCAAGATTACATGGGTATTTCATCGAGATTGCATGGGATTACAAGGGATTGTAAAGGACTTCATGGGATAGTAAGATATTGCAAAGCATTACATGGGATTGTATTGAGTATTCATGGGTATTTTATCAATATTGCATGGGATTACAAGTGATTGTAAATGATTACATGAAAGTGTAAAGGATTACATAGGATTACAAAGGCTTGTATGTGATTTCAAAGAATTGGAAAGGATTACATGAGATTGCATCAAGATTACATGGGTATTTCATCAAGATTGCATGGGATTACAAGGGATTGTAAAGGATTACATGAAATTACAAAGGATTAAATGGGATTTTAAAGGCTTGTATGGGATTGTAAGGAATCACAGGGGGATTGCATCAAGATTTCGTGGGATTATAAGGGATTGCAAAAGATTACATGGAATAGTATCTAGATTACATGGGATGACAATGGATTGTAAAGGATTTCATGGGATAGTAAGAGATTGCAAATCATTACATGGGATTGTATTGAGATTTCATGGATATTTCATCAATATTGTATGGGATTACAAGGGATTGTAAATGATTACATGGGATTGCAAAGGATTACACAGGATTGCATCGAGATTGCATAGGATTACGAAGGATTGTAAGGGATTACAAAGATTTGCATGGATATTCCCTCGAGATTTCAAGGGATTACATGGGATTTCATCGTGATTACATGTGTATTTCATCAAGATTGCATGGGATTGCAAGAGATTGTAAATGATTTCATGTGATACTAAGGGATTGCAAAGTATTACATGGGATTGCATCGAGATTACATGTGTTTTTCATCAAGATTGCATGGGATTACAAGGGATTGTAAATGATTACATGAAATTGTACAGGATTATATGAGATTACAAAGGCTTGTATGGGACTGCAAAGAATTGCAAAGGATTACATGAGATTGCATCAAGATTACATGGGTATTTCATCAAGATTGAATGGGATTACCACGGATTGTAAAGGATTACATGGGATTTCAAAGGTTTGTATGAGATTGCAAAGAATTACAGAGGAATTGCATCAATATTTAGTCGGATTACAGGGGATTGCAAAAGACTGTATGGAATTATATCTAGATTACAAGGGATTGTAAATTATTACATGGGATTGCAAAAGATGACATAGGATTGCATAGGATTACGAAGGATTGTAAGGGATTGCAAAGATTTGCATGGATATTCTATCCAGATTTCAAGGGATTGCAAAGGATTACATGGGACTGCATCGAAATTACATGTGTATTTCATCAAGATTGCATGGGATTGCAAGGCATTGTAAATGATTTCATGTGATACTAAGGGATTGCAAAGGATTACATGGGATTGCATCGAGATTACATGGGGTTTCCATCAAGATTGCATGGGATTACAAGGGATTGTAAATGATTGCATGAAATTGTAAAGGATTACATGAGATTGCATCGAGATTACATGGGTATTTCATCGAGATTGCATGGGATTACAAGAGATTTCAAAGGATTACATGAAATAGCAAAGAATTACATGGGAATACAAAGGCTTGTATGGGATTGCAAAGAATTACAGGGGGATTGCATCAAGATTTCGTGGGATTACAAGGAATTGCAAAAGACTACATGAAATTGTATCTAGATGACATGGGATTACAATGAATTTTAAATGATTGCATGGAATTGGACATGATTACATGGGATTGCATGGGATTGAATGGGATTGCATTTATTTAATCCCTCCATTTCTAAACGGAATTATTCTGTTCAGTTTGAAAATGGTTGAACTTAATCTGTTCGAGGTACTTACACGTAATTTCTGGCGGCAATGTCTCTATGAATAAACTTCTTTCTATGAAGATACTGAGCACCCTTTGCAGCTTGGAGGGCCATTTCGACAACCTCCTGTGTGGTGAGAGCTCTCGAAGGTCCTTCGCTACTCATTTTACACCTCAGCAAAAACTTCTTCATATTTCTATAACCCGTGTAGGGATACAGAACGAAAGGTGCACCCCTTTCTTCAATTGACACCCCCAAAACTGTCAAAACTGTCGGATGGCTCAGTCTGTAAAAGTTCATACTCTCTTTCAAGAGAACAGTCACCTGAAATTCAATTTCAAGTTTTATTCACTGATGGGAAACACCCTTAAAAGCTAGTTTGCAAAAAATAAAAATGATTAAAGAACAAATTTAAAATATATTTCCAATTTTTGTTATTGTTTACTTTGGTCTCTTGTACGAATTTTGCAAATGTATTTCAGAGAAAATAAATTGGATTTTGGACTTTGATTTGTTAACTGAGATTTTTATTAATTAAATTACCTGTGAGACTGATGCGTGTTCTGCAGCAGTTTTCACCAAAACATCCCTTGGTGTTGTTGTTCCTTCCTCGTGGTAACTACCTTTATAAACGCGACCAAAGGTGCCTTCCATTTCAATACTGAGGAGGCGCACTCTACATCTGTAAATTAAAGAGAAAATTTTTGTTAAATAATATTTTTGTTACCAATTTTACCTATCGAAAAAACTTTGTCTTGTTTTCCCCAAAGAGTATTAACAATTCTCTTACAGTTCAATCAACTTTTTGCAATTGTATATTATTGAAATTCAAGTACGTGACTAGGAGTCTTTTTCTGACAATTTGTTATTCCCTTTCGACAGGAAAGCAAACACGAAACGAATTTGTTTTGCAGAGTCTAAAATCTAAAATATTCACTATTTACAAAACGAAGCACGTTTCGTCGTTTCATCCGCTGGCTTCAAAGATAGGAACTGATGTCCTGAATTTTTCGGGAGTTTAAAATTAATCGCTTCGTGTCGTCCGGTAGACGAGAATCAAAAAGGCAGATCTCGTTTTCTAGTCAAGTCATTTTTGACTCGAAATGCTCCACCCTTTTTGAGTATCAGGTTGTAGATCAAGATACATGCATTAGTCATCATGGTATCTACTTGTTTTGTTGTTTAAGAACCGAATTAGAATTTGTGTGCGGGCCACGCATGATCTCCCTTCCGGGCTGATTCAGTGAGCCTTGGAGATTTATTTTCGGTTGCTTTCAAAGCAGACCTGATCTATCGTGTCAATACCTTCAAGATCAAAAAGATACATAATTCCAAATCTGAAACATGACTTCCTCTATCTGTCCTGAGAAACCATCAATATTCGATGATGACAGAAGAAGGCTGAATTGCGATACCAAGGTGGCGATTCATGGGATGATTTTTAATTTCAGATCATTTAGAGGTTGTTCTAGGTCAAATTTGTTTCATTTTTTGGGTCCATTTAATATTATATATACCATAGCGTACCACGTCATAGCATAGAATATCATACCATACTATAGCACAGCATATCATCACTTAGCGAAAAAGGTGCAAGATAAGGTAAAGTTTGTTACAAAGAGAAAATTTTTGCTGCAAAAAGATTCTCTTCGAGACAAACTAGAATACTTTTATCCTTACATTTAAGAGGAAATTTCAGTTGTGTCAAGAAACATCCTTTCGACACACAAGAAAATTTCTCTGAGTGATGACATAGCAAACCATATCATAGTGTAGCATACCATACTATAGTAATTAGTGTAGCATATCATACCATAGTGTAGCACACAATACCATAGTGATTAGTGTAGCATATCATACCATAGCGTAGCACACAATACTACAGTGATTACTGTAGCACATCATAACATAGTGAAGCATACTATACCATAGTCATTAGTGTAGCATATCATACCATCGTGTAGCATACCATACCATCGTGTAGCATACCATACCATAGTGATTAGTGTGGTACATCATACCATAGTGTAGCATATAACACCATAGTGCACCATATCATCATGTCATATCATATCTTGTCATGTAATGTAGGAAAATAGTGCTACGCAATTTTCTAAATATAACATCAAGTGGCAATTTATGATAAAAATGATTTAATAATGTTTTTGATCGGGTACATAAAATATAAAATGACATCATAAAATCACGTGAAATCCTTTCGAATCTTTTGAAAAAGCCTAAAAGCATTGGAATCCGTTCAAGTTCTTTAAAATCCCCCGAAATCTGTGGAGATCCTCTAAAAACTCCTGGAAAACTCTTCAATGTTTTTAAATCCCTTGAAATCTTTGAAATCCCTCAAAATCCGTAAAGATCCCTCGAAATCTGATAATTTCGTTTGAATTCCTATGAATCCCTTAAATCAGGTGAAATCCCTTGAAACTTCTAAGATCCCTGAAATCTATTTTCATTCTTGTCCAAAATTGCAGGGAATAAATCACTTCTCTAATTTTCGCGTAGTTTACAGATTACTAGATGAAGTTCTTAAAAAGAGTTTTAACTAAAAAAAATCCAGGGTTTGAAAAATTCCAGGTTTTTTCAGGTTTCCAGGTCAAATAGCCAAGATGGGTGTTTTCAGTGATTCGCAGAGCTGAACTCGACCTGAATACGTATTTCCTCTGTCTTTGTGAATTAAAAGTTGGAGGCTCGAGTGCAATCAGAGAAAAAGTTCAAGCTTGGATTAATTTCTCTATCTCTGTTAAAATTCTGCCATGAATAGATCAAAGCGAACGATATTCGGCTCTGAGGTATCAAGTATGAAGAATACGGAATGAAAAACCACTCAAATGAATTGTTCAGAATTAACGAAGCGTTTGTGAATTTATTTAAACGAGATACTCATTGCAACGAAAAATACGAACTATAAAAATAAAAATAATAGAAATAAAAATAAAAGAAATGAAGAGTTCTGCCTCGGATTTTAACTTCCTTTATACTGGGATCGTGACGAGGTGCTTCTAGCTATATTTTCTCATCGAGGAATATTATTCTTTCAGATTTTATGACAACTCTTCAGGCCTTTAAGATAATATTTTTAATATTCAAACCTATTTTTTTGTGCTCTGAAATTTACATACAAGCTTGTTTTTTTTAATTAAGTTCAATCCAAGTGGAATTAAATTCTATTTTGTTAGGGCTACCATAACTTTTTCGAAAGCCTGCTTAATTTCTTTTTAGATCGCAATGTAAAATTGAATAACAATGATTCTTTATTTGTAAGAATAGCTTTAAATTACTGTATTAAACAACTTTTGTTTGAAATTAATGTTTTTAACTGAGAAATGTAACTATTCTATTTTTGGTTGAACATTGATCGTTCTTAATTCAATTTTTTTAATTCGATTCTTAATTCGATTTTTTTGGTAGAACATTAATCTTCTTGGTTGAAAATTGATCTGTTTGTTTAAAAATTCAAATCTTGACTGAAAAATCTTTCTTAATAAAAAATTTGACTCTTCTTGAAAAATCGTCCTTTTGGTTGAATTCACCTGTTTTTGATAAAATTTTTTCATCTTTTTTGGTTGATACATATTCCTACATTTTTTGTTCAGAATATATCTTTTCTGGAATGAAAATTTAATTACTTGGTTGAAATTTAAATTCATTTGTAAAAAATGAATTTTTTGTCGTTGAAAATTCATAATTTTAATTGAAAATTTACTTCTTTGGTCGAAAAATGGGCAATTTGGCGAAAATTCGGGTTTTCTTTGAGTGTAGATTAATTTTTTTTTAAACTGAAAATGTAACTATTCCAGATGAATATTCCATCAATTTAGTTAAAAATTCACCTCTTTCAATGAAAAATATTTTTTTAAACTAAACATTTAACTATTTAATTTTTGGTTGAAAAATTATCTTTTTTAGTTAAAAATTCGTCTTTTTTGGTAGAAATTAATCTTCTTCGTTGAAAATTGACCTGTTTGGTTAAAAATTTAATTATTCCAGATAAAGATTTATCATTTTAGTTAAAAATTCATCACTTTGTTGGAAAATGTAACTATTTTTTTTTTAATAAATTTTTTATGAATTAATTTTTTTATTGATTTTATTGGTATTGTTATTTTGTTGATAATTATTTTTTTCTGAGACTGAAAATTAATTTTTTTAAATGGAAATGTAACTTTTCCAGTTCGATATTCCAACATTTTAGTTAAAAATTCATCTGTTTCGTTGAATATTGATTTTTTAGCTAAAAATTCAACTATTCAATTTTTTTTTGGAAAAATTATGTTTTTAAATCGAAAATTTGTCGTTTTTGGTAGAAATTAATCTTTCTGGTTGAAAATTAATCTTTTTAGTTTAAAATTCGATTATTCCATGTAAGGATGAATTTTTATTGAAAATTTATCACTTTAGTTAAAAATTCATTTCTTTGGTTGACAATTTATATTTTTTAGTTGAAAATTCATGTATTTTGTTAAAAATTCGTCTTTTTTGGTACAAATTAATCTTCTTGGTTCAGAATAAAATTTTTGGTTGAAAACTTAACTATTCCAGTTAAGGATTCATTATTTTAGTTGTGAATTTCTCTTTTTGGTTATCTTTTTAGTCAACTAAACTGATGAATTTTCAACTAAAATTATGAATCTTCAATTCGAACAGCTGAATTTTGAACAAAAAAAGACGAATTTTCAACTAAAATGATGAATCTGTAACTGGAATAGTTGAAATTTCAATCAAAAAAATTAATTTTACACCAAGCTGATGAATTTTCAACTAAAATTATGAATCTTCAATTGGAATTGTTGAAATTAAAAAAAAAAAAAACTAATTTTCAACTGAAATTATCAATCTTCAACTAAATTAGTTGAATTTTCAAAACAAAACAAAAAATTTTACCAAAAAAAAACAACTTTCAAGAAAAGAAATGAATTTTTCACGAAACAGTTGAATTTTCAACTGAAAAGGACAAATTTTCAACTAAGTAGTTGACATTTTAACTGAAAAAAAATGTTTCAACCCAAAATGGAACAGTTGAATTTAATTTTAAAAAATTAATTTTGAACCAAAATGATAAATTTCTAACTAAATGATGAATCTTCAACTAGAATAGTTAAATTTTGAAACAAAAAGATAAATTTTCAACTAAAATGATGAATTTTCAACTAAAAAAATAAAGTTCAAGCAAAGAAATAAATTTTTAACTAAAATTATGAATTTTCAATAGGAAATTCAATTGTTAAATTTTTAGTTAAAAAATTAACATTCAACCAAAGAGATGAATTTTCAACCAAAATGATGAACCTGTAACTGTAATAGTTGAATTTTCAACCAAAAAGATGAATTTTCTATAAAAAAATACATTTTCAAACAAATAAATGAATTTTCAACTAAAAAATGATAAACTTTCAACCGAATAGTAGAATTTTGAACTAAAAAAGATCAATTTTCAACCAAAAATGGAATAGTTAAATTTTCAGTTGAAAAAATTTATTTTCCACCAAACTGATGAAT
>JAABKJ010009459.1:0-11199 GCA_011634705.1 Andricus grossulariae
CATGTTTCTATGATCACAGCTGAAGAAATTTCAAGCACGACTTGTTAAAAAATGTTCAAAACAATATGCTGTTAATACAAGCGAAAAAAGAAAGTTCACATATTTCGAGAATGGGTGGTGTCGCTAATTAAGAATCTGGAGTCAGAATTTTTAAATTGAAGATGGCGGAGCCAATATGGCGATAAAATGTAAAAATTTTGACAGATTCAGCTGAAAATAGTTACTTGCATATTCTTGGGGTCGCTGATTACGAATCTGAAGTCTAATTTAAGAAATTAGAAATGGTGGACTCGATATGGGGCGAAAATATCAAAAATGTCGACGTATTTGGCGTAAGATTTTTAGTCTGGTGTTTTTGGGATCGCGAATTACGAATCTGAAGTCCAAATTCAAAAATTCAAAAAGGTGAATCTAATATGGTGGCGAAAATATATAAATGTCTACTTATTTGACTAGAAATAGTTACTCGGGTGTTTTATGGTCGCAAAAAATTAAAAATTCTGACATATTTGGGAATGAGCTATTACTTGGGAATTTTTGGGCTCGCGGATCTCGAATCCGAGGTCTAGATGTAGATTTTAGGTATTACATTTGTAAGAAATAAATTTAAATTATTGTGCTACATTGTATGCTTACAAATGCAATACCAAAGGTTTGAATGTAGACATCGGATCAGCTTATTAATTCTATTCACAATATTGAATTGCATAAAAATTGAAGTTTAATATTCTTAAATTGATTAACATCAATTGATAATTTACTTCAAGGTTATGACACTAAATGTTGGATATAATTTGTATAGTGGAAGTTTATTTATATTCAAAATGCCCCTATTCAAATCATATAATTTTTGAAATGTTTCTGATGCTGTGAAATCATTACCTGAATTCACTCTTCAAAATTATATGCATACATGTATTAAATTTTCATGCAATTATTTAAAAATATTAATAATACTCAACATTTTCAGAAAAATATGACGTTTAAAGAAAAATATAATGCAAAAATTATCTAAATCTTATAATGAAAATGATTGTTTAATGCTTTTCATTTTGTAAACTGATTAATTGATTATCAACTGGATTTATTAAAACTTTCATTACTGCTATTGAAAACAGTTGGTACAAAAAGAAACCGCAAAAAATAGGAATTGGCGCCAGAAACTCGGAAAATCCAATTTTTCACCAATAAGTATTTTTTGAGCCCCTATAAAACAGACTTATGAAAATAAAATGCAAAATGTAATTTTTTATTTGTATTCTGTAGATAGTTTCAAGGAAAAATGTTGAGTGTCAACTCGATACGTTTAATATTGACGATTTAGAATAGAATTTACAAAAATGTATTTTTTTATAATGGGAAATACGTGTCAAACTTCGCGGGGCTTGCGAAACCTCTATATATAATTTTTTTTTTAAAGAAGTAACATTAATTATTCTTTTTGATGAATTTTTGGACCACTCTCATATCCACTCATATCCTAAATAATGACTTCGGATTTTTAATATTTTTAAGTAGTTTCGTGCTTGTAATAAATTGTAAATATTTCTAATTCGGTTTCAAAGAATAGGTATGAATTCCTAAAGTGGAAAATAGTGCACCGATGCTGCAAAAAGTTTTAAGCTTACACAATTTTTATTAAATTTTTCATTACTTCGCAGAGAGTTAAAGCCTCTGTCTCGTGGACATGGAGTTTTTAATGTTCTGCATGTAAGCGCATTTAAGAACAAATGCCTCCCTGAAAAGGATTTCAAATTCAATATAACTATAGTTTCTAATTATCATCCACTTCCAACGTGGTAAAGCTAAAAGGTCTACAGTGGTCTTTGATGTGATAATCACATTTGTTTGTAAACTAAAAAGTATGATTTGATACATTATTAGTTAATTCAATAATTCATTTCCTACTTATATTTTTGTTGCAGAATCAATGTTTGGCCTACTTAGAAAGAAGAATCAACGATATCAACAACTACCAAAGACCAATACGCCCATTACGCACCCTAAACTTTCTGCTCATGTTTACTTCGCCCAATCTGGAAAAGATGAAGTAATTAGATTTGCAGATCGGGGTCCGGTGCGTGTGGGAATAATGATGGAAGAAGGTGTCATGTACGTCATTGGATATATCGGACAAGAAGGCGAAAGTGATAAAGCACCTTTGCGTCCATTCGTTCATAATGGACTACAATTTCAACATTGGTGGGGAAGAATTAAAATACGCGTCGATAACGACTATGCCTACAAGTTTGTCCCAATACCCGTAGAGGACACAGCTCTGAATAATCTTTTCTACAAGCCATACAGTAAGGATCTAATTCGTACTTTCGAAATGGAGGTCGGATTTCGCGCCAAGCCCCTTGAACCGATCAACCCAGTATGGGCCACTGACCCGACTGTCCCAGGTCACGCTTCGTCAAGTCAGGCTTCGACCTCCAGTGGCCAGGCCGGGCTCCACCAGAGGTCGCCGCAAAGGTCCGAAAGCCAATATGGGAGCTGGGGCCAGCACTAGACCGCCCATTCTTGATGTACCATCATGGACAGATACTTCCTTCTTCAAGAGGTTTTTTTCCTCGTGGTTTGATAAAGCTAAGTAATAGCTTGAAGAAGCTTTCATATTTGAAAACAAATTACACGCCAGAAATTCTGGAGTGTTTTGTGAGCCTTATAATATTCAAGTTTGACAAAATAATAAATAATATAGAATAAAATCTAGAACTAAGTTTATGTGGTTCAAAATGTATTTTGCTGATACATTATGTAGAAAAATAAAAAAACTGCAGAAAAAAGTTTGTAAAAAATGTTTCTTGAGTTTTCGAAATTTACGTGACATCCCTTAATACTTGCGTAAACAGACTTGGGCGGTTATGAAACGTACGGTCTTGGAAACATTTTTATCGCATCAAGATTCGCCGTCGCGATTCACCGCCGAATACAACTAAAAAAAAAGTATAAGAGAATGTCAAATACCTATATACGGAAAAATATGTCCCATGAAGGAAGGCGATTAAGAAAAAGTCGCCACAAGGAATTATTTATAGCCGCAATATAAATTATTTTCAACTGTGAGAGTAAAATATTATTTTCATTTTATGGGAGAGCTCAGAAAAACTTTGTCGGCACGATAGAATCTGCCAAAGTACAAAAATGTTGTAAGCAAAATTGTTTTCATTCATTTTAAAAATAGTGAAGGTGAAGTGGAAGAAAATTACGCAGAAAAATATTTTACGACGAAAGAAACGTGCTTTGCACTGCGACATACCGGTTTGAACCTATTGTGTCGATTGCTGGTGGAGGGACAGTTGGAAACGAATGTGGCCAGCTTTCCCCAGCGTCGTTTCAAATTCCTTTCAAAGCTCCAGCTACTTGGATATTTTTCAAGCGGTCAGTCGATAGTGTCTCGAAAAATGGCAAGCGAAAGTTCCGCAAGTACCAGTGGAGTGCCGACAACTTCTGGACTATATTATAATTAATTTAATAATAATACTACCAATAATAATAATATAATTAATCAAATAACATATTTATTGTAATGAGTTAATTGAATTGGAAAATTCAAAAAAAGGAGGAAAAAATTAAATTACCCTGAGGGTTTATAAAATAATTATTTAACACGTTTTTAATAAAAAGAGTAAAAAAAAATTTGCCAAAAAGATTCGAACGCGCGACAGCGTGCTCCTCAGCCAACCACCTTACCGTTGTACCAATGACTTCGGTTGCGAAAATCTCGTGCGCCACGGTAGATACTCGTATAGCACGAAAATCGTGGTTTTCAAAAATTCATTAAAAAAAAACTAGGGCCCAATTACAAGAAAGTCGCTTTACATGTCTGATATTTTTCGAGGTTCTATCGATTTATACTAGTCTCATCTCAAAGTCAATGTCGCAGAGCAAGCCTTCCCCTTGTTAGCTGAAACTATTAGTTGAAAATTCAACTATTTGGTTGAAAAGTCAACTATTTGGTTGAAAATCCTTGTATTTTGTTGAAAAGGACAATGATTTTTTTTTTATTTATTTTAAAATCATTTAAATTTACTTTTTAAAATCGGAATTTTAAAGGGTTTGAGTATTAAACAGTTAATTTTTTCATTTTAGTTTCATTTTAGTTTCATTTTTTTAGTGAAGGGAAAATATGGAAGGGGAAATTAGGGGAGGGAATGTGATGGGAAATAAGAGGTGGGGAAGTAGGAAAGTGAAGGAAAATGTGTGGAAAAAAGATAAAAGGGAAAATGCAGGGAGGGGAAGTGAAGAGTGATTCGGGGAAGTAGGGAAAATAAGGGGTGGGGAATGATAAGAGGGATAGGGGTGTAATGGAAAATCAGAGGTGAGGAAGTATCTCCTACTTCCCCTCTCACCATTCCCCCACCCCTCATTTCCACTACTTCCCCCCCTTTTCTTATTTCACCAGCCAACACTCAAATGAAATTAAATGAGGGGAAGGGGAGTATGAGGAATGTGGGTAGGGGAAAGTTGGAAAGTGGGGAAATGACTGTGTAGGTTGATGGGAGAGGAAGTAGGAGAAAATAGGGATGGGCAAGTAGGAGGGATCAGGGGAGAGGGTGTCAGAGAAACTATTGTTGGGGAAGTAGGGGAAATGAGGGGAGGAGGTGGAAAAATAAGGGGTGGGAAAGTAGGATGAGCGGAGGATGTTGAGGAAGGGTATTATTCGCTGGAGGAGTGAGGAGAGGGGGAAAGTATGGAAAAGGAGGAGAGATAGTGGAGGAAGTACGGAGAAATTAGGGCAGGAAAAATAAGGCGTGGGGAAGTAGGATAAGCGGAGGATGTTGAGGAAGGGGAGTGTTCTCTGGAGGAGTGAGGAGAGGGGGAAAGTAGGGGAAAGGAGGAGAGGTAATGGAGGAAGTAAGGGGAAATTAGGGGAGGAAAAATAAGGCGTGGGGAAGTAGGATAAGCGGAGGATGTTGAGGAAGGGGAGTGTTCGCTGGAGGAGTGAGGAGAGGGGGAAAGTAGGGAAAATGAGGATTGAGGAATTGAAGTTAAGGGAAGTATGGGGAAAGTGGGAAGTGTGGGGAGGGGAAGTAGAGGATGTGAAGGGAAATGAGTGAAAGGGGTAGTAGGGGACGAGGGGGCAGGAAGCGGGAAATGGGAGTGCAAGTAAAATGAGTGGGATAAATGAGAGTAGGGGAATTAGGGGAAAGTTGGAAGGGTAGTAGGCCAGTGAGGGGAAATAATGAGGAGTGGAGAAATAAGGAGAGGGGAAGTAGGAAAAGTGGCTGGTTAGAGGTGGGCGAGTCAAGGGAAACGTGTTGGGGGGGGAGTAAAGTGCTGACTGGGAAAGTGTGGAGAGAGGGAAATAAATGAGGAAACAGTTGGGGAAGGTAGAGGGGGGGAATTGAAGATTGAAATGTGGGGAGGAGAAGTAGGGGCGGGAAATTATGGGAGGGGGAGTCTTAAACGACTTAAATCCTTTGAAATCCTTTTAAAAATTTGGTAATCCATTAAAATTTGTTGAGGTTCAGTGAAATATTTTGAAATCCTTGAAATGGTTTGAAATCTTCAACATCCCATAAAAATCTCTTCAAATTTGTTAAAATTCTTGAAATTTCATGAAATATTTCGAATTATTACAAGAACCCTTACTGAAATCTTTGAAATCCCTTTGAAATTCATTGAAATATTACGAAATCCTCTAAAGTTCGTTGAGACACTTTAGAATGTTTTAAAATCTCTCAAAATCCTTTTAAATCCCTTGAAATTCTTAAAAGTCTTTATAAATATTTTAAAGACTCATTATATCATTTGAAATTAAAAAAAAAATCCTTTTAACTCTTTAAAATCTCATTTAAATCATCTGGCATCCTTCAAAATTCGTGAATATACCTCTATATACTTTAAAATTGAGATAAAAATCCCTTAGAATCCTCGAAATTCCGTGAAATATTTCGAAATATTACGAAATTCCTTGAAATCTTTTAAATTCCTTTAAAATCCCCTGACATCCTTCAAAATTCGTGAAAATTTATTTTTAATCAATTTTAAAATTACTTTACTCATAACGTTTTCTAATCCATTTGAATATTAAATTATAATTTTTTTATGAACTAACAATTTAAAATTCTAGAATTTAAGAAGCTTTGACATTGAAATATTCAATTTAGTTTGCAATTCCCAATTGTCAAATTTGAATCGATTCAAATTAAAAAAATTTTAAATTGAAAAGTTAAAAAATTTTAATTATTTAATTTTAAACGCTTCATATTAGAAATAATACATTTTCAACTATCCTTTCTAATGAAATTGTCCAATTTTCAAAGTTTTAGTCTAAAATTTTTCAATTTTTAGAGATTCTGATAAAAAAAATTTCAATTTGAAATTATTCAATATTTTAAAAACTTTAATTTATAAATAATAAAAGCTTAATTCCTTTTCATTCCATTTGAAATATTGGCCTATTTTAAAAATTAAAAATCAGTTTAAAACCAGTTCAAACTTCAAAATGATTAATTATTGTTTAAAAAACTTGAAAAACTCCAAATATTTAAAACTTTGTTCAATAATGGATTTTTAAATTGCTAGTTAATAATTATATTCTAAGCATCGTCATATAAAAAAAAATTCTGATGTACCTAGTCTAGTATTAAAGTTTAGTTAATGTATTCCTCGATTAGTGTACTTATTTCCTTTTTTTATTTTTCAGGTGTGGTTTTCTCTATTTCTGGAATTAATATTTTTTCAACTTGGATGCTGTCCTCTTATGTTGGGACCTGGATTCTTCATTCCACTACGGACTCAAGATCGAAACAGAGTACAGGTAAAATATTATTTAACAATCAAAGAAATTTGTCTTATTTAATATATATCAATTTTTTGTTAATTATTATTTTTATTTGAAGGGCAGGAAGCTGGACGCCACTGCTATCGTCAAGACGTGGGAGAGCCGCGAATGTAAGTCAAATTTTAATTTAGAAAATCACATGGTGACAGCTAATGAAACTTAATTGTTTTAATTAGCAAGTGGATTTTTTGCATTTTTTTTTATTGTAACAGGTATAAGCTTTTCTTGGCAACCGGGATAAATTAAAAACTAGCAAACTTAAATTAAATTAGAAAAACTATAAAAATGGCATTTAAAAATCCGTGGTTATGTGTACCGAAGTTTCGGTACGAATAGCTGGATTTTTTCGGTACGAATTCCAAAAACATTAAAAATAATATTGAACCATTAATACGTTTGAGTTGAATTATAAACCAAGAAAAGATTGCGCGAACGGGAAAATTATATAAAATCAAGCATGTTATTCTTATATTATTTTAAAAAATAGCAAAAATCATGAAATTTTTGTAAGAAGTAACAGTAAAAAATAATCAGGGCTGCCACACATTTACTATTAGCCAATTATTTTTCTCAACTCACTTTTTAGTCACTTTTTTAAAATGAAAAGATCACATAAGTCACTTTTTTTCAATAAATTAACTGATAGATTAATCACTGTTCAATTCATGTCTATACCTATTTCTGAATTGACTTGAATTCTTTTGAAATATTTTAGGAAATTGTTAAAGATTCCGAGACATTTTTAATAGATTTCAGTAATTTGAAATGATTTTTAAGATTTTAGGGTATTTTTAAAACTTCTAAGGCAATTTAAGAGCATTTAATTTTAAATATTTTAGGGAATTTTAAAAGATTATAAGGAATTATTGATTAATTTCATTAATTTGACAGGATTTCAAAGCGTTTGAAATATTTCAGGATAATGCATTTTATAGAATTTCGGAAGATATGGAACGATTTTATAGGATCTATAAGGTTTTAAGACATTTAAAAAGATTTCACAGGATTTATAAGATTTCCGAGAATTTCAATTATTTTAAGGGATTTTAAAGCTCTGAATGTATTTTAATATCTTTTTCAGGATTTCAGAGAATATCATCATAGAATTTTACGGGATTTTATAATATTTAAGTGTATTTGAGGAATTTATTCACGAGAAGTGAGGTATTTTGTTCGGTATCAAAGATTTGAGGAGATTTAAAATTAGTTTTTGGAATTCACCCCAAATTCTTATTAATTTATCCTGAATTCTTTTAAATTCTTTTGAATTTTTTTAACTCACTAGAATTATTTTAACTTCACTCAATGTTATTTAATTCAGTGGATTTTTTTTTGAATTTTTAAAAGTTTTTATTTAATTTGTCCTGAGGATCAATGGATACAATTATTTGAAATATTTTAAGGTATTTTTTTTAATTCCTAGGCATTTTCAAGAGCTTTAAAAAATTGCAAAGGGTTTCAAACGATTTTAAGGCATTCGAAAAATTTTAGGGTATTTTAAAAGATTACAAAGCAATTTTTAATTGTTTTCAGTAATTTAATGGGATTTCAAGAAGGATTTGAAATATTTTAGGGTATTTTGAAAGATTCTCAGCCATTTTCAAGAGCTTTAAAAAGTTTCAAGGAATTTCAAAAGATTTCAAAGGATTTTATACATTTTAGGGTATTTCTAAAGATTCCATGGAATCTGTAATAGATTTCAATAATTTTAAGGGATTCCAAAGGATTCTTAAGATTTTAGTGTACGTTTAAAAATAGCAAGGAATTTTCAAAAGTTTTAAGAAATCTCAAGCGATTTCAAAAGATTTAAAAGGATTTGAAAGATATTAGATTATTTTACAAGATTCCAAGAAATTTGAAGAGATTTTTAACATTTTCAAGGTATTTTAAAAGGATATCAAAGGATTTCGAAGGGAATCGAATTTTAAGAGTTTTCTACGATTTTCAGAGATTGCCCAGCATTTCATCAGAATTCAAGGGTTTTTAATATATTTCAGTGGATTTCAAAGATTTCAGCGGATATCAAAGCTTTTAGGATAATTGAAAATTTTTCAAAGGGATTTCAAGGGGCTTTATCAAATTTTATGGGATTTTACTGGATTACAGATAATTTAAAAGAATTCATAATTTTTTAAGGAATTTTAGCAGATATTACAGATTTCAAGATGTTTTACGAGATTTTAGTAGATTTTTGTCGGATTACTAAGGATTGGAAGATTTATGGGAATGCAAAGGATTGTAAAGAGTTTTATGGTATTTCAAAAACAAAGTGTCAAGGCTCACCGAAAAAGAATTTGAAATATTATAGAGTATTTTAAAATATTCCAAGGAATTTTTAATATTTTTCAATAATTTGAATGGATTTCAAAGGATTTTATGGTCTTTTTTTGAATTCCAAGGAATTTTAAAGACGTTTACAAAGTTTCAAAGGATTTTAAAAGATTTCAAGAGATTTCAAATATTTTAGCGTATTTTAAAAGATTGCAAGGCATTTTCAGGAGATTTAAAAATCCTCAAGAAATTTCCAAGGATTTTAATGGTAAAATTTTCCTGGGGTTTCAAAGAATTTCCTAGAATTTTAGAAGATATGGGACAATTTTCTAAGACCTATAAGGTTTTAGGATATCTTAAAATATTCCAAGGGATTTTATACGATTTTTGAGTATTTCAATGATTTTACGGGATTTTAAAAGCTCTCAAGGTATTTAAATAAATTTTTCAGGATTTTAGGAAATATCAGAATTTTATCATATTTAAATGGGTTTTAAAGAATTCATTCGCAAGAATCGAGGGAGTTCGTAGAATTTCAATAATTTTCAAAATATTTTAAGGTATTTTCAATTATTTCAAAGAATTAAAAATATTTTAGGGTATTTTTGAAAACTCAAAGGAATTTTCAAGAGCTCTAAAAAATTTCAAGTGATTTCAAAAGACTTTAAAGGATTTTATATATTTTAGGATATTTTTAATAGATTTCAATAATTTAAAGTGATGCCAAAAGAATTTAAAGATTTTAGGGTATTTTTAAAAATTCCATTCAATTTTTAAGAGTTTTAAAAAGTTTCAAGTGATTTCAAAGGATTAGAAATATTATATGATATTTTTAATACATTTCAATAATTTAAAGTGATTCCGAAAGGTTTGAATGGTCTTAGGGTATTTTTACCAATTCCATGAAATTTTCAAGAGCTTTAAAAAGTTTCAAGGGATTTAAAAATATTTTAAGAGATTTCAAAGGATTTGAAAATATTTTAGGGAATTTTAGAAGATATCAAGGAATTTTTAATTCATTTAAATAATCTGAAGGGATTTCAAAGAATTTGACATGTTTGAGGGTATTTTAAAAGATTCCAAAGGATTTTCAAGATACTTAAAAAATTTCAAGATATTTCCAAGGATTTTAATGATTTTAGGAGATTTAATCAAATTTACGAGAAATTTGTTATAGATTTCAATCATTTTAGGGGATTTCAAAAAGTTTTAAAGATTTTAGGGTATTTTTTAAATTCCAAGGAATATTTAAGAGCTTTATTCAGTTTGAAGAGATATAAAAATTTTTTGAATAATTTTAAATATTTTAGGGTATTTTAAAATATCCCAAGGAATTTTTAATAGATTTTAATAACTTAAAGGTATTCCAAGGGATTTGAAAGATTTTAGGGTATTTTTAAAACTTCTAAGAAATTTTGAAGAGCTTTGAAAAGTTTGAATGGATTTCAAAAGACTTCGAGGGATTTCAAAGGATTTAAAATATTTTAAGGAATTTCGAAATATTCCCAGGAATTGTTAATTGATTTCAATAACTTGAAGGGATTTTAAAGGATTTAAAATATTTCAGATTATTTTAAAATAAAATATTGCAAGGCATTTTCAAGAGCTTTAATTAGCTTCAAGAGATTTCAAAAGATTTAAAAGGATTTGAAATATTTTTGGATATTTAAAAGATTCCAAGAACATTTTTAATAAATTTGAATAATTTTAAGTGATTTCAAAGGATTTTAAAGATTCTAGGGTATGTTTAAAAATTGCAAGGAATTTTCAAAAACTTTTAGGAAATGTCAAGGGATTTCAAAAAATTTCCAAAGATTTGAATTTTAATGATTTTAAGGGATTAAAAAAATTTTTCATGAGGTTTTAAAGAATTTCGGAAGATATGGAAGAATTTTTTTAAACGATTTCAAGGCATTTTATAAGATTACCGAGATTTTTAATGATTTTAAGTGATTTTAAAAGTTCTCATGGTATTTTAATAATTTTTCCAGGATTTCAGAAAATATCAGATTTCATAGAATTTCACGGGATTTTATAATATTTTAATGGATTTCAAAGGGATTTTCAAGATACTTAAAAAATTTCAAGATATTTCCAAGGATTTTAATGATTTTAGGAGATTTAATCAAATTTAC
>JAABKJ010009460.1:0-11198 GCA_011634705.1 Andricus grossulariae
TATATGTATTTGTCAACTTGCTCTAATCTCTCACCATTCAGGACAATGTTGCACATTGTTTTCTCACTTTTCCCCTCAAACACCACTACCTTTGTTTTATTTACGTTAATTTTGAGGCCCATGTTCTTCATGCTTGCATTAAGTTTATTCAACATTCTTTGTAAGTCCTCGTCTAGTATAGATAATTAAAATAGGTGAAGTATTGATCTGTGTAATGTTGGACAGTTGTAAATAATAACTTGGCTTCATCAACTTCACAACATGACTTTCAACATTCAACTTCAACATCACTTCATTATATGACCCCTATAGATTTTGTAAGTCATCCACAGTAATCAGAAACAAAGCCCACAACAACAAAAAAGAGATCTCTCCGTGTTGTAAATCAGTTTTTGGTCAGCTTTGGTTATTATTTATTATTATATCATATATTTAGCCTAAGACAAATCACAGAAAAATGTTTGAGGATATACAAAAACGTTTTCTGGTAGCAAATCGAGTGTGAGAGTAAATGGGCAATGAATGACTTGTTCGATATTAGGCAAGGTGTTAGATAAGGATGCGTTATGTACATCTTGGCTGTTTATTATATTCGTGGACAAGTGTCTAAGAATGTCTTTCTTTCACGAAAATGTGGATCTCGGAACAGTTAGGGTACGTGGATTATAGCGATCGCTGATGATAAGGTTGTTATGGCAGAGTCAATCAAAGACTTGCAAAGAATGTTGAGCAAACTGAATACAAGCGTGAAGAAAATGGGCCTCAAAATTAACGTAAGTAAAACAAAAATTATGGTGTTCGAAGTAAAAGGTGAGAAAGCCATATGCATCATTGTTCTAAATGATGAGCGTGGATATCGGGAACGTGAAGGTGCGTGGGTTAGCGTTTGCAGATGATGAGGTGCTTATGGCAGAGTCAGTCGAAGGCTTGCAGAGAATGTTGAACGGACTGAATACTAGCATGAAAAGCATGGGCCTTAAGATTAATAGAATACATCAAAAATTATCGTGCTTTAAGAAAAGGGTGAGAAAACAGTATGCAGCATTGCCTTAGACGATGAGAGGATAGAACAAGTTGATAAGTATATTTCGCCTTTCTCAACTTTGGCATCCTAGCAATTTCACAATGTCACCTCCCCTGCCCCCCGTTCTCGGTTGAATACTTACTAAAACTTTTTTTGTTAGAAAAATAAATATCGTTTGCTCAGCAGAATCCGAAAAGTATCCTTTCAGAATAGCTAACAGCTGCTTTATTGCAGAAATCACAGGGAGCATGGCTAGAAATGTATGGCGGCTGCTGTGTAAGGCTAAGTTTCACCAGAAATTTCTGAATAAGCTGCGATAAATTGGCAGGTGCAAACTGTGTATCCTATTGGTATGTAGCAAAATCTTGAAGAAAAGAATAAGGGTGGAGGATTCAATTAATTTGAAAGTGGTAATGCATAATGGGTGGGAGATGCGTGAACAGTGAGCAGTTAAATCCACCTGGCACTCCTGACATTAGGCTTCTCGTTGTGATGGGGAGTATACACATTTCGGAAGCGAAGACGTGGAATGCTAACGTCCAAATTAATACAAACTCTCTTGGCAATTAGTAGCAGCCTGCACTGCACCCTTCAGACCCGTTAGTAATTTTTCGCAAGCTATACAAATTTTGATTTATTTATAACTAGTTTTTCAATTTGAGGGAAAATTAATTGTTAATACAAACTATAAAATCTTCCATAAATATTTATTGGTTGAGAGTTTTTAAACACTTAAATTCAAGCTAAAATTCGATTCTGAGGTCTATTAAAATAAAATAAGTGTATTATCAGCTTGAAAAAAATGTTCCTTAGATTCTTGAGAAAATTCAAAAAGAAATTTTCAGATTTCACATGTTTCGAAAAAGAAACTAGAAAAATTTTAAGAACATTTTTGATTCTACAGGATTTTACAAAATATTAGTATAAATTAGGGTCAGTTTTTAAGATATTTAGGTCTTCTAGAAGTTTTGGAGGAATTGAAAAATATTTGATCAATTTCCGCAAATCGTTTCAAAATTAAAAATATTGTTAATCTTCTCAAAACTTCCAAAATTACTAAACATCTTTTAAACTGACTCGAATTATTCTTAAAATTTCCTTAAAATATTCCACATTCTTTTTTGAGGATTTTAGAAATGTTTGCAAATGTTTTGACATCTTTTTAAATATTCTCTTAAACTTAATTATTGAAAATAAAAAATAATTTCAAATTTTCTCAAAAATCTTAAGAAAATGTTTTTAGTATCTTGGAACGTTTCAACGTTCTTAAAAAGCTACTGACAATTTTTGTTTAAAATCTTAAAAAATCAACAGCTTGTTTACATTTTTTAAAAATCTTTTCAAATTGAAAGTTATTTTTGAAATTTTTTCAAAACTTCTGAATATTTTTTAAAATGATTAGAATTTTTCCTAAAATTTGAAAAATTGTCTTAAAATCTTCCAGGGGTTTTCCAACAAATTTTTAAATATATCAAAATGTTTTAAAATAAAACAAAATTATCTTGAATTCAATTTTTGTATACAAAATCATTTTAAACTTTTCAGGAAATCTTAAGAAACTTTTTGTTTCTTTTATAACCTTTCAACATTATTAAAAAGTTTGTAAAATTTTTGTTGCACATTTTCAAAAACTACATTTTGTTAAAAATTTGTTCACATTTTGTCTAGGTTTTTTTTCGACATTTTTAAAAATCTTTTGAAATGTTTTTTTAGTATTCTTTCCAATTTAAAGTTTTTTAATAGAAAAATTATTCAAAAATTTCCCGATAACTTTTTCATTCTCTGGAAATTTTTCAAAATTATTAAATAGTTTCTAAACTTTTTGTTCAAATTCTTTAAAAATCAACATTCTGCTTGAAATTCTTTTTTTTTTAATTTTGTACATATTGGAAATTGTTTCAAACCTTCTAAATATTTTTTCAAATAATTTATATTCTTCCTAAAATTTTGAAAAAGCTATAAAAACTAAAAAAAATTTCATCATTCATTTTCTTCAAACCTTTCAAAAGTTTTGAAAAGCTTTGGAACATTTTGTTCTCAATTTTCAAAAATCTACATTTTTTCAAATTTTAGATTATTTTGAAACGTTTTCAAAACTTTGCAATATCTTTAAAATTGATTCGAATTTTTTTCTAAAATTTTAACAAATTTTTAAAGATTTCACAAGTTGCCGTAAAATTTTTTAGATTTTTTCCTACATTTTCAGGAATATTTGTAAATGTTTTGAAATTGTTTAAAATTTTCCTTCATATATAATATATATATTTTTTATATAATATATTTTGCACAATAAGAAATCATGAAAAATTTTCTCAGAAATATTAAGAATTGTTTTTTCCATTTTCTTGAAACCTTTCAAATTTTTTAAAAATCTTTTGCAAATTTTATTCAAAATCTTCAAAAATCTACATTTTGTTTAAAATTTTCTCCAATTTCAAATTACTTTTGACATTTTTTTTTAATCCAATTATCTTTCAAAATGTTTCGAATTTTTTGTAACATGTTGAAAAATCTTTCAAAATTTAAAAACATGTCTTTAAACTCTTCAATTTGTTCTGAAATTCTTAGAAATCTTTTCAAATGTTTTCATGGCATATGAAATTTAATTAAAAATTAATTTTCAAAATAAAAACTTATTGAAAATTTTCACAGGAATATCAAGAAAATATTTTAATAATCTTGACACCTTTTAAAAGTATTTTTATTAGTATAAAGTAATATTTATTCATTTCGAAAAGTATAGAAATTTTTCATGTTTAAAATTACATTTTTCATATCACTGGATCAAAATGTAAAAAGGAGCTTGCGCTTTTGATAGAAAACGTCAAAATAGAAGGTTGTGGTAAGTTTTGGTATTCAAAAATAATTATTTCAATTTAAATTTTGAATAGGTAAGAGCACCAATTCTTGGCACTAGTTTTTATGTAATATTAGGAGAATAGAGATATAAAGCAATTAGTTTTTGATTTTTTTAAAATTGTGCAGACATTTTTGCGTAATAATATGTATTCATCTTATGCTAAACAATGACTTATGTGTTCTCAAATTAAAAATGTCAACCTTGGTTCCAGGGTGCTAAGCATTTTCAGGTTTACTAAAGAAAATATTTATATAATATTGCAGTTCTAAATTTACCGTTAGCAACGTTATAATTAACGGAAGTGACTATTTTCTGCTTAGAACATTCAGAGAAAATGTAAAAATTTTAAATCACACGATAACTAAGATTTAATTATAATTTATTCATTAAATAATATGGGGTGCCAATAAATTTTGAATCTAAAGCATCGTATGCAATTCTTGTTAGTTTGTTGTTTTGTAAAAGTGAGAATGAAAGACCAAAGTAAAGTCTAAAACGATATTTTAAAGTAAATTACTGGATCTCTACTTAAAAGAATTATGTAATTTTATTTTTAAAAAGTGACTGTGATTTACATTTAGAAAAAGAACATGTGTAAAATGAAAATAAGTGTTTTGCTATCACATTAAACAAACCTGTACATTTGAATTGCAAAGCGATTTCACCCAAAAATGTACAAGAAATTGCTTTAAAATGTGTAAAAAACTGAAATATACAAGATTATTTGCTTTATCGTCTAACCCCAAAATGAAAAGGAAGGCAAATAAAGAAAAAAGTCATCTATGTGTATGGTTTAATATCTCAGGCATGGGTTAAGGGATTGAGGAAAATTCAATTAAAAGAAGATAAAGCTAAGACTAAAGAAGTTAAAAAGAAAAAAAATAACGAAAAAAGAAATGGTAAAAAAAGCCAAAGAAGATAGAAGAATATGAAAGTTAAAAACCAAAGAGACTAAAAACAGAAAAATCAATATTCGAAAAGTACCGATCCTACTGATTCTGTTGGAGGAGTCAAAAGAAGAGGACCACCACCTAAGAATTCGGACTAGAGAGAAGCTGATGATTAAATAATTAAAGCCAAATTATTTGGTAATAAATGAAAAATAATTTACAAAAAATGTTCCTCTTCACTATTTACTTCTTAGTTATACTATAAAAGTTCTGAGTTTAGTTTTATTCCTTCACAATTTCCCCTTCATATGACTGGGGTGCCAAGAATTGCATCAATCATGCCAAGAATTGCATTTTTACGCTCACGAGCTGATTTTAATTTTTGTTTCTTCAGTTTTTAGAAATATTATGGTGAATAAAGCTCAACATTTAATACCCTACTGAATTAGTACTGTATATATTATTATAACATTTATCACACATACAATTTTTGACATTAATTTCTTTCTCAAAGCCTTAAGTTCGCCTTAACCTGTCAACAATTGAGTACTTTACCCTAATGCAATGAAAATACAGAAAAATGGTTATTTTTTATTTATTGCGAAAATAAAATTTTTGAGTGTTATTTGAGAAGAAAGTTACTTTTGCATTCATATATATAAATTGAAATACTGCTGTATAAGTCTGGCTTGATGAATGACTAAAATGTATCTACGGAAAGCTTTAATTTAGGATTCATATGTTCTGTTCGAAATGTAGACGGAGAATCGCAATATTCAGAACCAGTCGAGAAATTTTATTGGGCGCTTTTTGTGATAACTATAATCGTAAAGCAGAAGCGATTTTCAATAACGACAAAGGTTAATATTCTCCTGCTCCTCTGAATACTGCATCACTTTTTCTATTACTGCAAATGAAAAATTTGTGTCTTGATTTATGACTGAAATCCGACATTAATTAAAATTCAGTAAAATTCACTTTAATTTATTATTTCATTTCTATTCTCGACAATTTCAATGTAAAGGAAAAATAGATTCTTCAATAATAAAGGCAACAAGTATGTTCGTAAATTTTTTACTAAATTTTAAAAATGACAAAAGGATTCTATTTATAACTCCTTGACAATCTTGGATGAGGCTATATGTATTCATCTATTATTAATGATTAAGAATTTTCTGGACCATCCATTTAGTAAATTAAAATTTCCAAGTAATTTTATTTGATGATATAATTTATTTATGTGAATGCTTCTAAACATTATTGATAAAAAATAACATTTTAATTGTAAATGTTTTTTATTATTGAGAAATCAATCTGTTAACATTTTGCAATAACACTTTATTTTTTGAATTTATCCGAACTTTCAGAGAGTTGAGAAAAATAAAATTATGGACGAAAACTTAGAATATCTTAATTATACAAACATTGGCGGTACAGGTAAAAAAATTACCAATGCCGACAATAAAATTTCTGAGAAAATTGAAAATGATCTAGATTTTATTCTCGGTTTTATTTTAAAACAGTAATTTTAAGTTTTGAAGATTTAAAAATATTTTGAAAAAGAATCTGGAAGATTTTTAAACAATTTCGTTAATTTTTGAAGCATTTAAAATTTTTTTCAAAAACTTTGAATTATTTCAAAGAATATTTCAAAGGCCTAGAACTGTTGAAAAGATTAAAACATTATTTGAAATTTTAAAAGATTTCAAGACATTTTAATCAAAATGTAGATTTCTCCAGATTTTGAAATAAAATTTTTAATCGTTTTTTAAGATTTTAGGAAAAATTTAAATTAATTTTTTATTTTGATGAACTTATTTCGAGAAAATATTTTAAAAGATGTACAAACCTTTCAAATACTTTTCTAAAATTTCGAAAAAGAATGTCGAACATTTTAAAGTGAATCTTTACAATTTTGCAAGATTAAAAATTTTCAGAACAAAGTCAAATCATGACAAAAAATTATTTAGGAGTTTTTAAAAAATGTTGAAAATAGTTTGAAATTCGAAAAAATAATATCAAAAGTGTTAACAAAAGATTTCCGATATTATGAAAAGATAGAAAAATAATTTTTAGTTGAAAGTGATATTAACAAATTAAAAAAATAGATTTTTAAAGATTTGGAACAAAAAACTTAGAAGCTTTTTAAGAATTTTAGAAAGTTTCAAGAAAATAAAAAGAATTTAGAAAAGATAGAAGCAAATAATTCGAAAGGATATGGATGCAAAAAGATGAACATAAAAGGGTTGACAAATTAATTTAATTAGATAGGTACAGATTCTCTGATATATCAAAACAAATAAGAATTTAAAAAATTTAATTGTAAAAAAGATTGAAATAAAATCTCTTTAAATTAATTATTTAATTAATCTGAGAGATCATTTACAAAAAGTTTCTTCTATTTAGCCACTGCTTCTGAAATTGTTAATCGTTTCTATTTTGTAAGCTGCTCCTCGGTTAATTTATTTTCCATTTTTTCAATGAAAAAAAAGCAATTTGAGATAACTGAGCAGGGTACTTTTCCCATAATTTATCCAAGAGTTAAATATAGTTTTTCCGGCATTGCCGATTGTCATCGGGCATTGTTTCTGCGCTTTACAAGTGCACAAGAAGCAGCGCGAACTGGCAGGTATCTGCTTTTAACGAGGAAACTTTTAACAAATAAATTCTCTGGATCAGCGTCCGTAGTCTCACTCTCTACAGTCTAAGAACGTTTCTTTACTATAATTAATTCTTCTCCGAATTTTCACAACAGTAAAAGAATACCGAAAAACATAAATAAATAAAGAATGAATTCTTGATTTATAAAAAATATTCAAATTTAGTGAAATTAAAATATAACGTAACGTTATTATAAAAATTAACATACCCTTCCCCCCCTCTGTTACATAACTTTCAGTAATCTGATTCATTTTTCTATAAATACAACGTTTTCTGTCAGTCCAAAAATTATTGCAAATTTTTTATGTGTGGGTGATTGTCAAATTGTAGGAAAATTTTAGCACCTACAGTGGCAATCACATTATTATTATGAATCAAATATTTCATACCGGAAATCGATGATAGCACATCTAAAAATTTTAAATCCAAAAGGGACAGTTTTGAAAATAAGAAATAATAATGAAATTCTTACATGAAATACCGAAAGTGGATTTGAGGCTGGGAGTTTGATGAAAGAGAGCACGAGATTATTATTTTTTTTTAATTTCAAGAGAAGTTCTACTTTATATTGAGACGACTGAGACTGGCTACATATAAATAATTTTAAACCTACAAAATTAATTAATTTGTCACAATTGTGAATAAAAATTACATAAAGTATACAGTATATTATTAATAACAAATCTACCTACCTGTGCTGTAATATAATTTGTAACACATCTCTTTCTTTCTAATTAACTTATTTAGCTCAATTCTTGAGATCTGTATATTTATAAATAGAGGTTAGGAAACAGAAAACAAACCGGCCCACCTGATCCACGCGCACGCGCATATAAGCAGTCGTACACTTCTCTATTGTACCGTACGGGAATGATGCCAGATAATTGATGAAGTTTAGCCTTTTTTAATATTTATAAAAAAAAACAGATTTAAATCATAAGAAGCCACCTACTTATAAAAGAAAACACCGCTGAGCAAGTAACGAAATGGTTTTATCATTTTTTTCACTTCGAAACTATTTCTTAACTCACGTACGGTAATGATGGTTTTGTTGTCAAAATGCACTTTTCAGTTTTAATATCGAATTCACAAAAAAAAAGAGTTTATATTTTAAGCTCAATTTTATAGAATCTTGTATTAAACGATACAATTAATATTCCTGTATTTATTACTCAATTGTCACTACAATATTTTAGTAGAAAATAAGGCGTACGGTAATGAGGTCTGAAATGACAAAAATCGAGGGACAGGCTTTAAGGTTCTTACAATATTATTTATTTGACTTGAAAAATGTGCATAAATTGAATTTATGTTTATCTCTAGTTCAAAAACTTGATACGTTAAGCGTTTTTCAGGTTACTGCTTAAAAAAACGAGAAAACCCGTTTATCCTTGTGCAAAGTAAGGTTGGGACGCCGTACGGTAATGACGCCGTACGGTAATGACGCCGTACGGTAATGACGCTTTGGGTGTTATTTATTCAATCAAAGTGGATAGGAAAACAAATAAAAAAAAGAAATGACCATTTTGTAGAGAATGACAATAACTATTCATTAAATTAAAAAAAAATCATTACGAGTTTCTAAGTTAATGTTTTATTACTCGGACTTCAAGTTTGCCTCCAATTTGATAATCACCCTTATAATATTACCGAATTATAAAATTCCCGATAATACATAGTTTCCAAAATAAAATTGCCGACACTGGAGAATTTCGTAATCATAAACTTGCCGTGCCTAAACAATTCACGAAATTGTTCATTATTTTATAATGTCGGCAATTTTACAGTACCGTCCAAAAGTATGAGGACACCTAAAAAACTATCGATTAAAACGATTAAAAAACAGAGAAAAAATTATGAAAATTGACTTAACAATTATTGATTGTTGGTTAAAATTGTTTTAGTTGTGGCTGAGAAGGCTCTGAACGGAAAAACGGACGATGATGATGAGAAGATGGGTTGTTTTGCAGCTTGTATGGCGAAAAAAGTTGGATTGGTAAATATTTACTTTTTCGAAATACGTATTATTTTCGATAATTATAAATGACATGAGGGCCATGTAATATTTATCCGATTCTTACTTTGCCGACATTTTCTTTCCGCAAAAACTTACGTTTACACGCATTGAGATATAAAATCGAAAATGTATGAAATTAAGCAAGAGGCACTAAGGAAGCTCACATGGTCCTAAATTTTCGGGGGAAAAATGTAATTTTGGAAATTCTTATTTTTGTCAATGAAAATCCGATGTAAATACAAAAAAAAATTGTAAATATATTGATTACAAAAATTATTTTCTAGATGAATTCTGATGGTTCAATTAATGAAAGTAAACTCAGAGTTCGAGGCTCTGTTAAGAAGGAGAGAGCTGTTGTGATTATTAACAAGTGTAAAGTTATGAGTAAGTTGAGAAAATACTTTATTTTTTGAAGAAATACGTAATTTATTAAAAATCGTTTTTAAAATTTTTTGTTCTTACATTTTTAGAGGGAGCTGACGATTGCGAGACTGCACGGAAAATATTAGACTGCATGTATAAAGAGGATGGCTGGTGATAAAATTTTATTTTTTTATATTAGAGAGATATGTTTCTTGTTTAATGCTAATAAAAAATTTAGGAATAAGAATCTGATTGCTATATTAAAAGGTTCTTTGATTTATTCAATTGATTTCTTTATATTCCACTCAAAAATCTTCTTTGTTTAATTTTAATTCTCTGTAAAATCTCCTCGGATCTACAGGTGTAGGTTTGGAATTTAAAAAAAATCTAGGTTAAAATTTTGAAAATTAGGAGAATTTAAGAAGTTCTAAAGTGATTAAAAATATTTAAAAACTTTGAAAGATTGCCAAAAAATGTATCAAATATTGTTTAATTGTATCCAATCTTCTAAAATTCCTGAATATCTATTAAACTATCTCGTATTGTTCCTAAAATTTTGTAAAATGCTATAATATCAAAAAATTATACTCCTTCGACGTATCTGAAATCTTCAAAAATCTTTTTGAATTTTCTCAAAAATCTTAGCCAAATTATATTTATATCACCTTAAAATAAAATAAACAAATAAACTTAAAAAATAGATAGGTATAGATAGGAAAATTAAACTATTTTGTTAAAAATTCGTCTTCTTGGTTCCAAAAATCATCTCTTTTGGTAGAAACTTAATCTTTTTTAGTTGAAAAAAAAGATGCAACTGTTCGGTTGAAAATTCATCTATTTTGGTTGAGGATTCAACTAGGTTGTTGATTTTTTTTTTATGAATTAAATTCTTTTTATTGAAAATTAAAACCCCTTTTGTTTGAAATATCAGGTATTACATTTTTCGTTAAGAAGTCATATTTTTTTATTAAAAATTCAAATACTGCTAAAAACTGAACTGCTTTGTTGAAAAGAAATCTTTTTCTTTTGAAATGCTAAATTTCGGGTTAAAAATCAACTGTTTTGTAAAAAATTAGTCTCTTTTTGAAAAAAATCTAATCTTTTTTGGTTAAATATGCCCTGTAATACTGTTTCATTTGCGATTTATTCTTCACTATGTAAAGGTCTCAGGATTGAATACTTCTTCAATTTATCACAGTGAGCAATCTTCCTTTTTATTAATAAATAATGAAAATAGAATGTAATGCCAAAAAATGAAATGGAATGAAATAGAATGGAAAAAACTAGAATAAAATAGAATAGAATATAATGAAATAAAGTGGAGTAAAGTAGAATAGAGTAGAATAGATTAGAATGAGATATAATAAAATTGAATGAAATGGA
>JAABKJ010009461.1:0-11198 GCA_011634705.1 Andricus grossulariae
TGAAAAGACAGTCGCCCCCAAGCACCTCAACGGATATTTCCTATCTACGGTGCAGTGTACGTCACAGAGTAGAGATTCAAGCACGCGCCTTCTACTAGTCCCACTCTCCAGGAGAATAAGTGGTGGAAGCGGAACATGTGATCCCGCAGGAAATTTCACCGGGTTGGGCATGTCTGTTATAAACAATTATCCATAGCAGGTAGATATGTTGAAAGAAATCAAGATTCTTCTACTGAATCGGCCAAAAATTATATGAAAATGTTACAAAATTATCAGATTTATTCATCCAATAACAACTGATGATTGTTTAAACAAATTTAATTAACAAATTCACTGTCTGGCTATTTTTAGAGGTAAAAACTTGAGGTTTTCAACGTAATGAAGTGTAAATAACTAATTTCTGAATTTCTAGGGCTATCGGTCGATAAGGATTGATAATTGTTTGAACAAAATTAATTAACAAATGCATTTTTCGGCTATTTCTAAATGGCCGTCATAGATTCCTGCTCCGAACCCTTCATCTCCGTTAGAGCCGTCTGTAGGCCAGATTTCCCCTTGGAGGAACGGGTTACCATTAGCTTTCTGCATATCCCTACTTCAAATGTAGACGCGGAAAATCTTAATGAAGTTGAAGCGTTTTATTCTTGCCTTGCCTTATTTCTAGAATTGGCAGTGTACTGATGTCACTTGGGAGCCTAGTGTGTTTAGTCCACCTAGTCTATCCATTTGCTCTTGCCAGGCGGCCCATCGCGTAAGCCACCCCAGCGGTTATCGCAACGTGTAGAAGTTCTTCACAGAGAATATATGTTTCAGCTGCGCCGCTATGGGCGTAGTTCTCAATGCTCCCGTCACGCCCCTAAAAGCTAGCGTTTGTAATAGTCGCAGCCTTTCCTGCATCGTTTTGAGTTTCACACGTGGTCACCAGACCACGGCTGCGTATAGGAGCCTCGTTAAATTACAGCAAAGTAGAGCCATGCAGGCATTTTAGACCCTAGACCCCACGTCAAACCAAAGGCTATTCTGCAAATCCAAAATGGCATGACAAACTTCCTGCATTGGGTTTTCAGACGCTTCGCCCTATTCAGTTTGCTCTCTAGGATTACTACTAGGTATTTAACTGAGTCTGAGATCATCAGCCTTTTACCACGGAATGCAGTGGCGTCAACTTTCAAAACTATGTACTTTCTTGTAAAAATGACCAGGCGCTATCGCACCAGAGCTCAACGATGCGCAGCGCCGACCTTGTAACAGCCATCAACGTTTCCAGATGAGCCCCCTCCCCCCCTGATTAGTATTACGAAGTCATCCGCGTATCCCTGGGTATAATACCCTTCCTTGTTTAGCTTACGAAGAAGTCCGTCCACTACAGTGCACCACAAGAGAGGTGCCAGGACCCCCCCCCCCCAGCATCCCCGTGGCGCTACTCCCCTGAATAGGCCTTCACCCTATCTGGTTTCAAGTCGACTCCGGCGTAGCATGCTTCCTATCCAGCTTATTATCTTCTAGATGTGGCATGCTACGCGAAATCGACGGCGTGCTCCAACTCATTTATGGAACCGTTAGTCCAGTTAACGAGGAAAAAATTTCACTCCAAAAAAAATCTGACATAGAAAATTTTCACACAGACGTTGGAGATAGCATTAAAAACATACTGTGAAAAGTTCCCATCCATATGTGTACGGCTATGGCCGCCATTTTAAAAAGAGTTAAACAATAACATGTTTTTCAAAATGACTCGACAACGGTTGATTTTAGGTCGAATATGGTGCGATTTCTGAATTAAATCAAATAAAAGGTAACAAATTTCCAGAAAACACTTCCGAAACATATCAGGTCTCAATTTCAGCGAACAATTTGATACACTTAAGGGAACTTATTGAGATGAAACTTCTTTCAATTGTTTCTCCATATTTGTACAATATATTTCACAATGGTTTCTGATATGTAAAACCGCCGGTTTTCCTACGGTTAACTGGAAAAAAGATATATTCGTGGTTGTAAAGAGACTCCTCGTCGGAGACTATCCAGCCCACTACTTTGCTCCTCAGTTCTTCCGAGCATAGAGTCAAATCGAGAAACTCAGTTCTGTTTTTAATCTGGAATTCGGGAGTATCATGACGACTGAGGATTTCCAGCTCAGCACCCGATAGATATTCAATTAAATCTCTTGCTCTGCCGTTGATGTTTGTACTCCCCCACGGTGTATGGCGAGAGTGCGTCACAGCTCAACAGCAAAGAAATCCTATTCTCCTAGCAGTGCTGAATTTAAGCCTCGACCTCTAGGATATGGGGACCCCTCAGCGTCGCTCTTGTATTAGGCGAAATATTCTAATCAGAGAAGAAAACAGTTTTTTGTAAAAAAAAATCGGAAACTAAAAAAGGTACACCACTCCATCAGAATAATTATATATCTCCTTTTTGCATCCAGCGCCTCAATTCGGTTATATCCAGTCCTTGTGCAGACATGTTTTTTTGATCCTACAAGTCTTGTCAAACAAATAAAAATAAAATTCGTCTGTCTTAGACCATTACCTTGAACAAATTCCACTGAAGTTGCTAAAGAACTTTTGAAAATATTTTTGCAATTTGGTACATTGGCAGTGCTTCAAACGATAACTACTGAAGAGGATTTGGAAGCTGCGAAAGAAAAAAATGGGAGACACAACTACCATACACTACCGTCGGAAATCGTCGGTACGACTAGCGCGAGAACGATTAAAAATCACTTATGAAATCTGCCGGCTGGAGGTAGTTCATGTGCGAGAAATTCGTCCAAAAGTGCCAACTCAGCCTAAACAACAAAAAAATTAAGGTTCTGCTAACCAATCGTCAAAACTTTTAATAAGGTTTATACACTCTCAACTACTCATTGAATACATATACATCATTGAACCCTAAACACAAGTTAAGCAATGAACACACACACACATCAACACCACACTCTCCATGCTCATCTGCGCATTGCGCACATGTGGAACTGACAGCAAAACAAACCGTGTTGCCGAAACCTCACTGTTTCCGTGCAACATATTTTTCACGTGAACAAAAATATTATCGTTTTGAAAGTTACATATATCTGTTACACTAAACTCAACAGAAAACGGAAATTTTTGTATTATATATGTATTATATTCTTCTACAAATGTATTGAAAACCTCACTGGTAAACCCCGTGTTTATGCGACAATTAAAAGTTTATATTTACCTTCACAGACCCCACGTCCAGTTAAAAATTGCAAGATCGTTGCATAATTATCTCCTCTGTGAACGCTGTGAACATTTTAGGTATTTGAGAAAATAAGTGATATTTCGCGTAAACTACCTTGAGCAGCGAGGCCGACCGACAGCTGTTATAGCCGACTGAAACTTAACGCAGGCACGCTTGAATATTTTTAGTAATTTCTTGGGAACCCATTAAGATTTTTAAAGTTTTATTGGCTTAAATTAAGGACAAGATTTTCAAGATTGTATCATGTGAATTTCAGATTTTTGGTACAATCAGAGTGTCTACTGTTTCTTGAAAAAAAAAAAATCCAGGACTTTTCCAGATTTTCCAGGACAAAAAAACAGATTTTTCCAGGAACTTTTTCTGATTATTACAATGAACTTTATTTAAAAAATAGTATAAATCGCAACTCATAAAATTGTTTATAAATTATAAATAAATTTCAGTATTACAATACTGATTAGAAACGGAAAGCGTCTTCAAGGCTTCAATAATAATATTTCGTCATCTATGCGCGCACTTTCTTTAAACGCATCTTGCATAACTTTCTTTTTTTTGTAACTTCAAGTTATTCACAGCTTTCTAGCTTGTGCACTGTAATTAAGCCTGTCCAATAATGATCCAAACGCTTGTCTGACACATAATGGTAGTTTTTTAATCTTTCTACAGTGCTAGGTAAAGAATGAAGCTGTGTGTATTCTTGTTGTACTTTGTCAGCTTGCGTTCGTGACATTAGATTTTTATCAACAAATATTTTCAGAGCCGTATCCAAAAGTTTCTGAGCAACATTTTAGGAAAGTAACACATCGGGATTTAAAAAAGACACTGCTTTCACCACTGGATATTTTAATGGAGATCTTTCCATGATTTTTTCAAAACAAGTTTGCATAATTTTTCGAGATTCATTTTTAAAGAGGAGAATATCCGCAGAATAAATTCTTTTAACGCGGACTAAAACTCTTCTAGTAGCATGCCCGACATTCACCTTGTTTGATGGTATTAAATTAGCTTCAGGTTTGAAGTCCAACTTGGTTAGATCTGTTTTTTCTAGAACTTCTTCTTTTACAAATTTCATAAGAATAGTCTTGCAAACATTTAATAGCTCAGTAAAAAGGAAGGGAATCAAAGGTTCATTTGACTGGAACATCGTAAGAAAAGGTTGGAGATCGCCAAAAAAAAGCTTAAAAAATGTTAGTTTTGCTTCTAGTAGTTTGTCTTCTAGATTCTCGAAAAGTATCTTAAAACTTTTGGTTTTTGGAATGCGTTTTTCTTTTTCCACCTTTTCCACATATAGTCTAACATTTGGCAAAATCTCATGCGTTCGTGCGGCTACATTAGGATTTTCTAACCAACGTGTTCCGCAAAATTTGTATGGATATTGCAAGGAATCAGATACAGCTGTATATCAGCTCGGCGTGCAGATTTGTGTTTAAAATAATTGTACAATGCTCGCAAAAAACTGATTAGTTCACAGTTTGTACTCTCTATGCTAGTTTTAAATGCTCCATTCACGACATGCAAGCCACAATAAACTAAATTAAGCAGTAAGCCATTTTCATTTTTTGAGAAATCCGATTGTAAGTCATTAAAAAATTTCAAGTTTACATTTGGCCCGTCCATAGAGATCTGAATTATTTTGTCTAATAATTCCTTTGCTAATTTATCCTCGAAAGCTTGCATTAAATCATTAGCAGTCATGTGACACATCGCATTGTTTAAATATATCCCGTAATTCTTTGAGGAAGTAGGAACGAATTCCGTGAACAATTAAATACGACGCTTTATCTTTCCCTAGTTTCATCTTTTGCGCAATTTCACTGTCTGGAAATATAACTTTAGATATAGAATGATATTCGTAGAACTAGAAGCGACTTGAAAAATACTGGTCGATGAGCTTGTTGGTGTTGATTATTGATGACTTGATATCTCTGTGTTAAACATCGGCAAATTTAGTTTACGAGCAGTCTCTTTTGCTTTATGTTTCCTTCCCTTTTCATGACTTTCCAGGGCAGACTTCCCCATGTTATCAATGCGAATAGTTGTACAACACCAGGTGCACTTGTTGTTACTCTTTGGCATGGTTTTGATTACTACAACAAGAATAGTTGAATTTATATTCTCAGAAGTATTAAAATACATTTTAAAAAAGATGTTAAAACATTATAGAAAATCAATTAACATCTTTCAACAGTTTTATTTTTTACTTACTAAAGGATCTTTGCACAGTGGGACAGTTGGACAGGAGCTTATCAAATTTGGCCAGAACTCAAGGTCAAAATTTGTATAAAAAGAAATTGTTATTGTTTTACACATATATTATCGTAGATAGAAATGAAATTTCACGATCTTTCGTTCAGAAGTAATGTCTCTAGAGTCTATCCAAATCGTAGAATGACTTACAATCAACGTCATCAAAATTTTGAAAAAAAATGAATAATTTCTTCAATTTGGTATGAATTTCAATGTTTAAAGGTTTCACAATTAATTAAAAATGTTTTTAAAGTACCTGCAGCTACTGAATAACTTGTAATATTTGATTTATTACGAATGGAAGAAGAGTTTACATGCACATTTTTCTAGTTTACAATACTGGACATTCTTCAATTCAAAAGTACCACGAAGTACCACATCTTTTTGAAGTTTTCAAGGAATCATTCTTCACGTTAATTATTGAAGTTTCAAATGTGCTGCCACTAGCTGCCACTTTTGGTTTTTTATGGAGTTAAGCACATATTTCGAAGCCAGTATCAATTTCGTGTTTTTCATGTGATAGCATATTGTGTCGGCATCTTGGATCCGCCATTTCGAATTTCGAAGTTTTGATGATGGATTTAGAATTAGCAACTTAAAAAACAACTGTGAAATGAGATTTATGAAAAAACATTTTTTTTAATTTGGTCGGTATATTGAATTCGCCATTTTGAATTTTCAAGTTTTGACGATGGATTTGGAATCAGATACCCAAAATAAAGCTCGAAAATAAGTTTCATGAAAAATAAACAATTTAAAAAAAATTTCGTTGCCATATTGGATCCGCCATTTTGAATTTCGAAGTATTGTTAATGGATTTGGAATCAGCGACTCAAAAAACAACTGTGAAATAAGATTTATGAAATTTTTTTTTTAATTTGGTCGCCATATTGGATTCGCCATTTTGAATTCTAAGTTTTGACGATGGATTTGGAATCAGAGACCCAAAATACAACTAGAAAATGAGTTTCATGAAAAATAAAATATAACAAAAAATTTCGTTGCCATATTGGATCCGCTATTTTGAATTTCAAAGTTTTGTTAATGGATTTGGATTCAGCGACCCAAAAAATAACTAGAACATGAGTTTTATGCTTCATAGATAGTTTTTTTTAGTTTTGGTCAATTTTGATGTGCTCTTGTCCCACTGTGTAGCGCCACCACCCTTATCTCGGAAGTTTGAGGAGCAAAAAAATTATTTTTTTAGCATAAAATTTGTAAAAAAATATTGCGTTTTCCATTTTTCATTTGGCTTTGGTGGCGGCGCTGAGTGGACGGACCTGGACTCTGCTACGATCACCCGTCCTGTAAAATTCAGCTTTGACGCATTAGATCCCTACTTCGCGGACGGTCACATGTGATTGCGGTCTCCGCGGGACATTGGTGGTTTTAGATCACTAATCACAGCTCTACCCACGTTGCCCAGACTGTTTCAAACTCTCTATCTTTGCTCTCTCTACGGTCCTCTAGGTCAGGGCTCACCACTTTCAGTAAGTGTTGACTGCCCCGACAAGTGTTTGACTGCCAGACAGTTTTTCTGTCATTTTTTCTTCGGTTTTTAGGAATCCTGGGAAGGGTTACGGTCGTTACGGTCACGGCTCGTTGCTAGACTTTGTTCACACCAAAGGGTCCGATTTTTGTTACCTGAATTAACAATACATTTCATTTTTTCCTATCAAAGTTTAATTTACCGTGACTCTAGACTGCCACTGGCAGTCAGGACAGTCAAAGACTGCCTTCTGGTGAGCCCTGCTCGAGGTTGTACCCCCGATAGCATCAGTTCCGCAGTGAAACTTTGGTTCGTGTCGAAAGTCGAAAATACAAGAGACCTCTTTTTCAAGCTCAGTTTTATTATATGGAAGAAGCCGGTACGGCACCTGCTGTCCGTTACTCGAATTTGTGTACCCTCAACCATTTTTCGACATGGTTCAGTCGGCGTGAAGAAGGAACCGATCAAAAGACAACTGACATTTTATTATGAAATGTACATTGAATCCGGAGGTAGGGGTCTGTATCGATCTGAGTCCGTGATGAGTTATACGATATATATTCTTCCCGGGATATCTGTTCCCAAAAAGACCAGGCTTCCGCAGACACCGGATTTGCAATGATTTGGGTTAAGGCACTATTGGACATTGCTCCCTCCTTCGCCAATCTAAATTTCTAGACTCTCAGACTCCGGATATATTGGATAAGTCGTCCTGGGAAATCATTCCACACCATTAAAAAAACCTGTCATGCTTCGAGGCACTAATAAACACGTCTTTCCAGAACAAGTCTGTCAGGAAATCGTGTCCATTAAATCACTTCCACCTTAAAAAAAAACTTGAGATGCTTAGAGGCACAATTGGACAGGTCTTCCCGGAACAAGTCTTCCCAATAAATCACTTCAAACCTTCGAAAAAGTTTGTCATGCTTTCAAGTAGCACTGGAGAAGCCCGGTGGCTCAAGCGACAGCGCGAGAGTCTTCCGCGTAGGAGGACTGAGGTGCTATTCTCGAGACCACTCTAATATTTTTGCATGCCAAAATTTTAGAGCGGTTGTTTGGTGCACTAAAATTTTTCGAGCGATTTCGGTATTCTTGAGATTGGTTCTTGAGCACTCCAAACGAAAATGGTGTACCATTTATAATGTGACGTTGCCGATATAAATTTTCGAGTGGGAGCGGGGGATTGACGATTGAAATGCTGAGTACAGATGTAAGTGATACTGTTTACGTTCATCGTTGACGTTCGTAGATGCCGCAAAAGGCCATGACCGGCCCAGGGGTGGGACTCCTCTCTTTCCACCATGTGAGAAAGACAACTAGGTGCCATCAAAGTTGAAACGATGGTTTCGAAACCTCTCTTTCTATCATATGAGGTAGACACGTGTTTTGTGATGTATTTGATTTTGAGCTTGGTTAATGTTTCATATTCGCAACTGTCACTTGTCAATACGTCGTATGTATTTCGTTTTGACGTTACTTTTATAATTATGCATCACTTCTCGTCTGCTTTTAGTATGCCATTTCTCGTTTAGAGTGGTATAGACCCACTCCATGCAAAGTGGTCTACAATTTTAGCATGCCAATCGGAATAAGTACACTAAAATCTCTCGAGAAGACCGATTTCGGTAAACCATTCTAAAATCAGCCATTTTAGCATGCTAAAATAAGGTTCAATCTCCGAGTGCACTTGGTGAGAAACCTGAACGCTACCTACGGAGAGTTGAGAAACGTTTCCCCCTCCAGTGGTCGCCGCTGTACCGGAACTTTGCCATTTTCATGGGGCGCAAAAAGTTTGAACAGTATTATTTTTCATTAATTCTTTTGTTTATGAAAATTTTGAAGTATATGTATTTCAAAGTAAATGTTATTAATTCCTAACCTTAATAACTAACCTTTCCAATCATTTATGATGTTCTTGTTTGAGTGATGTCTAGGGTTGTAAGTCCATGAAACGTTTCATTGAAACATTGAGAGTTTCATGAAACAATTGAACGTTCCATGGAACCAAAGTTTCTGAAACGTTTCAAATTTTCACCAACAGGTATGCGCTTGCGCACTCATGTCAGGTTGAGGTTGATGGCGTTGTTCAATCGAATAATCACGAGATGGGACTCCGATGCCTACCATGTGAAATAGACAACGAGGCGCCTTTAACAGATATATTTTTAAAATCAAGACTCATTTTTACCAATTGTCTTGACACTTTTGTTTTTAGAACGATGTTATAATATTGTAAAAATATTCGACGCAAATTTTAAACATATGGATTGAGTTCGAAAATTTTAAATTGTACTTTATTTTAATTTCTAAGTAGTAAAATGATATTATATATAGCTTGAAGTTATATTTAAAAAATCCAAATAATTTTGAGAGATTTCGTTTCAAAAAGTGTTAGAACTTTCAACATTCGGAAATTTATCATTAGTCATTTTCAAACAGTTTGTTTTTGATATTGTAAAATAAGCAGTTGCATTTGGAACAAAAAAATTGATTTTGTACAAAAAAAAGACGAATTTTCACAAAATATAAAAATTTTAGCCAAATTTAAATTTTCTACTAAATGGTAGAATTTTAGAACCCAAAGTACAAATTTTCCACAAAACAGTCGAATTTTGAACAAATCATTTGAATTTTTAACGAAATATTTACATTTTGGGGTAAAAAAAATTAATTAAAAAAAAGCAGACGAATTTTGAACTAAAATTATGAATCAACCAAGAAGCTGAGCTTTTAAGAGAGATAGTCCAAATTTCAACCAAGGACCTTAATTTTCAAACTAAAAAGATGAATGTTCAACAATAAATGTAATAGATGATATTTCAACAACAAAGAAAGATTATAATTAGAAATTAAAAACAGCTGGATTTATGCAACAAAAACGAATTTTGAACAAAATAATTAAATTTTCTATTACATTGTTAAATTTTAGAACTTGAAATATGAATTTTCTACAGAAAAATTAAATTTGCAACAAAAAAATTAATTTGCTACCAAAAAAAATTAGATTTCAACCAGAAAGTTGCAATTTTTACTACAAAAGGTGACATTTCTATAGCAAGAGATGATATTTCAAACCAAAAAGATGAATGTTCGACAAAATAGTTGAATTTTCAATTCAGAAATATCGTTAGTCAAGAAAAATAAATTTCAATAAATTTGTTGAATTTCCAAGTCAAAAAGACGAATTTTCAACAAACCAGTTGCATTTTCAACCAAGAATTATGGCTTTTCAACAAAATTGTTGAATTTCCAAGAAAATAATTTAATTTTGAACGCAATAATAAAATTTCTAATCGAAAATACTATTAATACTATTTTTGGTCTCTGAAGTGAGTTAGAGACCTGTAGATTAATTAATTTTGACACCAAAATGACCCTAATTCTTTGATTAGAACGTCTACCCTGTTTAAGTAATCAATGAAGTGTTATTTTAAGAGATATAACGGAACTCGATAGATTTTAAACGATTCCAAATTCCAATTTTCATATTTTGAATTTTCCCGCCCTAATGTTTGAAACATTGGAAACTTTGAAACGTTTCCGAAGTTTTATGAAACTTGAAAGCTTGATAATACCAGATAATACGAATAAAAAAAGATTTATGTAAAAAGTACCCGGCAGTATTCAAACAAGAAATGAGTACAGAAACGTGTACTTCTAATCCTGATCTGGCTGATCTTTCTTATGAAAATATGTATTTCTATATCAAATATTTATTTAAAATATTGATTGAAGTTTTTACATTTTTATTTAAATCGCTTTAAAAATGAAACATTCTAAAAAGTAAATATGTATTAAATACGACATTTATTTTCATTTTATTGAAATCAATTTTCAAATTTTGCAAATAAAATATTTCAAAAATCACATGTTATTAACAATTTACACGTGATTTATTTATTTCAATTAGTTGAAACGATTTGATTTGGAACACAAAGGGTACTATTAAATGTTTATATTTATTACTTAATAATATTTTTTATATTTTGAATTTTCCCGCCCTAATGTTTGAAACTTTGATACGTTTCCTAAGTTTCATGACACTTTTTATTTGGTCAAAGATTCATGAAACTTTACAACCCTACTTGGACACAATCTTCACCGAAGCTTGACCCAAGTTTCGGTGCTATTAGGGCGGAACTACGAATCTATTACCTCTAAGGTAAATGCACTGGTAATCGTCACTGCATTAGTTATCGTCAGATGGCCCAATATTTTTTGTATAACAAGACTC
>JAABKJ010009462.1:0-11198 GCA_011634705.1 Andricus grossulariae
AATAGACAGATCATTATGATCTCGAAAGTCAAATGATCGTTGGAGCAAAATGATCTGCAACAAAAATGATCCTCTTTGTTTACTGTGTCTACCTCTCGCTCACTCATGGCCGTATGAAATCTTTCAGCCTAATCACCCAAAAATTAAATTTAATTCAGATTTAAGTCTTTATATTACAACGATTGTGTACTTTGAAAAAATGTAATCCTCTATTACTTATTGCAGAATTAAGTTCAGAGTTCGAGTGCTTGCCTAATGGCGAGCCTATTTCTGGTATTCCTCGTGGCAGACCTCCTGTTGTTTCTGACAGACATTCTCCAGAAAAAACTCCTCCTCTTGCCAGGCCTCATTCTTCTGCCAGTTCTCCGCCTCCTGCCGAACCCCCTCTTCATGCCAGGTCCAGGTCTCCTCCTGCCAGGCTCAGGTCTCTTCCACCTAGCGAGCCTTCTCTTCGTGCCAAGTCCAAGTCTCCTCCTGCCAGAAATCCTCCTGCCAGACCTCCTTTTTCTTCCATACTTGGATTTAAACTTGAGGAACTCAGATTCATTCGACTTGTTCCCAACATCAATCATAGTCGGATATTCGAACTTCGAAGATACGTTTTTCCTCCCGATAAACCAATTCAATTGAGAACAAGGATGTATCTCCTTGAACCCATTCCAGCCGAAGAACAAATTGTATTAACATCGTCCAATGGTGATGTCTTTGCAATATTGGGAAAATTGAGTAAACACACGATTTTGCGTGGAATATATAAACCTATTGCCGAGTCTATTATTTATAAGGGCGGAAAACGGGCAAAAATAAACATCCACAGCGGCGCGGTTGAAGATTTGACCCTAGAAGAAATCGCGGAATGTCCATTAAGCAACAAACACTCCATAAAAAAGAATTTTAGAGTATTTCGTGTGTGAACTACAATTCTTCACACCATTATTCGATTCGAAAAAATTCATCGCGCGGTATATGCGTATCTGTCAGAACTTGCGCTTTGCTTTCGGTTTTTTTTTGCTCCCCACGTTTATGCATAGACCTATCAAAATTAAAGGTCGAAACATTAGGAACTATAATTTCGTCATTATAAATTCCCTTCACGGAGAAAAATGAATGTTTCAATGTAGACGTTCAAAGGGTAATATTGTACTGTCTAATATGCAGATATGCATGCCGACCATCTACTATCCTTTTAATATGTTCAGCTTAAAAATATTTTTATGGTAAATTGAAACACATTCAGGTGGTAAAGTCGTCCGAGCCAATGCGCATTGCGCATTGGAATTTCAAGACTATATTATTCCACGGCTATATTATTTCACGGCTATATTTTCGATATCACAATTATGGAATATTACAATCTTAGATAATTTCAAAAGGACCAAAATTAGCCATCTTTAATTTCATTTTAATCGAATAACGACTTTTGTCTGTCTAAACAGCGGATTCAGGTTCTTAAGTTTGAGGTTATATTGACTCAAACACATTTGACAAAATGTTTGTGAACTTTAGATAAAATTTGAGCTTAGTGACCGAAAATTCAATCAAGTTTAATTTTAAATTTTCAAATAAGTTATGTATTAATTCCTTGAATAATCAGAAATAAGTAAACTCCTTGAACATCTAGTAGTTGCGTTTAAACATCCATTTCTCTTCGTGTTTTCAGAATGGTTGTTGAACTGGAAAACCGTGAAATGACCAGCAATTTTCAAAGACTTTTAAGTTTTTCAATTATGAAATCATTCACATTACAATGCGTGATCCTAAAAATTTTACCTCGAGAATTTTCCGTTTCATGTCTTCATTTTTAAGCGAGGATTTTTAATTTAAAGAATTTTAAAACGCAGTTTAGAGGACTTAAACACTGAAAAATTAAAAGCGTTTGCAATTTAAAATTTTAATGAAATGTGTTCATTTTTTTTGTAATCGAACTGTAGTTCGTGAATTAAAAGTTAAACAAAAATTGATTTTACAAAACGATTTTGAATCTATTTAATAACAAAACGTCTTTATCAAATTTAAAATCCTAGTCAAATGTTGAAAAATGAATATTGAAAAATGATAGCAACGCGTAGATTTATATTTTTTAATCAGAAATGTTTGAACTGTTCAATTTATAAAAGTTTAAGCTTTACAGTTTTGCAGTTCAACAGAATTTAATTTAGAATTGTTATATTAAAGTGTGTATCACTCTAAATTTTAAAAAACTTGAGCTTTTAGGGCTGGAATTTTTAAACCAAAAAGAACCGGGAATTTCTTTCCTCGATTAAAGCTGCCATCCTGCTTTTGTTAAAGCTGTATATTATGTTGAACTATATTCTAATAAATGTATGTGTTATTTATTTGCCTACTTCTGAATGGAACTGCTCATTGATATATGGCAAAATAAAATATGAATTTTATTCTTTATCATTATTTTATATTAGTTACCCCAAGAAATATATTCAAACTATTTTTTAGACAATTATAGAATTTTCGTTTTTAACTTTTTTCACATATATGCGTCTCATCCAAAATAGCGTTAAAGTAATTTTTTGTAGATCTTTTGAGCTGAACAATTTCGCTTCGTAACATTTTTGTCGTATCTCGTGTGGTTTGTCTGAAAATGTGAATTTTGCAAGGATCTAAACAAAATTAAGGAGATTTTTCATATTTGTCAATTATTTCTGAAAATTAAAAATAAATTATCTGGAACGTAAGCTCATTATTGAGAAATATCAAAATATAATGAGGCGACGAAAACCGAACATGATTCGTATTATTTAAACAAAAATTTCAAAAAATTTGATGAAACAAAAGAATTGTTTGACTGACGAGTCCAGTGAGTCAACCTGGGACTTCAGGTATTAGGTTACGTATTTTTTTTTAAGTCATTGACATTTAAAATACGAAAAAAAAATTTTAATCTGTCCGCAACGCGGGCCCATTCTCGTAGCGCGCTGCGAGCGTGGCTCGCAACTTATGACCGCGCATAGGGCGAGCGTTTGTTGGGTTTCAAGCTTCACGCTCGATAATATATATGACGTGCGCCGAAGAAGGGGGCTTACTCTGAAAAATGAGATTTTTCAAGGCGAGCGGTCGAAGTCGACCCGATAGACGCGACTTTTGGGAAAGAGGGAAGACTCACGAAATTTTTCCTCTCCACTTACCACTACATTCTCACGCATATAGCGGCACCGCTTCCGCGTTTTGTTTTGCTTCCTATCGCCAAATTCAATCATGTTGCAAAACATAAATCGTCAGAACTCAGCTAAATATTATTGAAAATATTTGAAATTGGGTATACACACGCAGTATACCCTAGCGATGCCTACAAAATCAAGAAAAAGAATAAAGCTGCCTATTGTTTAATAATAATTGATTGCAAATTCAGACCGATCATTAAGCACGTTCTTTTAGTTACAGCGAAGAAACGTATCGAGGGAACTTCAAAGTTGAAATAACTTTCAGTGAGACATTTTTTCGTTACTATTAAAGGAATATTATTGGAAATTTTAAGATCGATTCAATAAAAATTGACAGAAATATTCATTATGTTAGAAAACACGCGACGTCCTTTACGATTGCACCGTGACGGGACGGGGTATAGATGAGACGCGGAGATGTAGTCGTGAGTGGTGGGAGGTGTTTCACGGGATCTCGAGCTCTCGAGCGAAAGCCCGATTTCTCGGGTATCTAACAACTCCATTATTAGCAATAATAACGCTCGGATATTTTTCGATGGTTTCATTAAAAAGAGTTATTCAAAAACTATCGAAAGGTGTAAGAACCTCGACTTCGATTTTTTTAGAGTAAGCCCCATTTCTTCGGCGCACGTGACATATGTATCTCGTGTTTCGCGCTCGATTAAAATTTGTCCGAAACGCGGACTTTTCTATATCAAGTTCAACTCTATTATATTATTATATATATAAAATGTTTTTGGTATTATTACTTCAATATTTGTTTCTTATTTGGCATTAATCTTTATTCGCAGCTACTCTGAAAAATGTATCATTTCAATAAATGTATAATCATTATTACAATTCATAATTTAATTCATATTGAAACAGACGTCTTTCCAATGACTTGTTGTGCTCGTGCACAGTTGCTCTGTGCACAGTTCTACCCCTCCCAATTTGGGACGTGCACAGTTGGGAGTATCCCATCTGTGCACGTAGACTTGTAAGTTTATAATCTAATCGTAATAATTGAGACGTGCCTGTCTACAAGCCAATTATCAATGGATTTCAATGTTTTTTTAAGGACCGTAAGGCATTCAGGTATAACAAATCAGTACAGAAAATTTGATTTGATCAAACAAAAATTTTTTAACAACAAAAAAAACAATATTTCCATCCTAACTTTTTAGATGTACCTTTTTTTTTAAACTTGTAGTTAATTAAGGAAGAGGTTTAGTCAGTGTTATTACTTTCTAGCAATAGTGATTGTATATAAAATATGAAAGGAATTAATGTCTAATTGCAACTATTTAAGAAAAGTTAATGTTTGACAATTATTTAAACAATTTTTATGAACAAATACACAGTTGCCTGTGGTCGGCAACGTGCACAGTTGTGCCTGTGGCCATCGACGTAAACAGTAGGGCTCGTGCACAGTTGCTTGATGCACAGTTGTACTCTTCCCTAGCGTTATGTGCGTCACCATATAAAGACTTGCATTCAATATCTTTCAACTAAAAACGAAAGAGGACCGCAAGTGGGCGAGCTACACCCAATTGAACCTAGATCTCGTCTATTCATTCTTTTACATATCGACCATATAGGTCCTTTCGTCACATATACGTCTGGAAATCGCTAAGTACTCGTTATCACGGTTAACTGGACGAAGTTTGTTTTGTTAAGCACTGTGAGAGATACTAAAGCAAATAGTGTTCTCAAAGTCTTAGATTTCGGAGCGCCCGGCAAAATAATGTCGGATCGAGGGACGAATTTTACTTCCGAAAATTTTAACAAATTTTGTTCAAAACACGGATTTAAACACTCTCTTAATAGTCCACGTCATCCCCAAGCGAACGGCTTAGTCGAACGAGTTAACGTAACCTCAATTCCTATCATGCAAGCGTCTTTACAAACTAAGAGGGGAAAAGACTGGGATAAACACCTTAAAGAGGTACAGCGTAACCTTACTGAGTCCCAAAATAATACTACGGGTAAAAGCCCTTTCGAATTGTTCTACGGTTTCGTTAATCGACATGATGAAGGGGAATTGCGTAATTCAACAATCAACGATAATGTTCGTTATACCAATCCTAAAAAGCTACCAGAAAATGCGCTCGAAAATATCAAATCCGAGCAGGCGAAATATAAAAAGCGATATGACCGTAACCGATCAATTAAAGTTGAATACGAAATAAGGGACGTCGTATTCATGAAAAACGTCCCAGGACAAACCGGAGAATCTACAAAATTCCAACCTAAATCTCGGGAGCCCTGATTAGTAACAGCGATGTTATCCAGAGGTACGTACGGTGTAGCCGACCTTCAAACTGATGAGCAAGGCCGACGAGATGCCTCTACGGCTCATGTCACTCAATTACAAATTTCGCGAGCACCAAATTGCGAAGACTTTGAGTGATAAGTCAATTTATATTCCGATGAGTTATCGTCAGAGGATGAGCATCATGCCAATGTAAAACCGTGGTTTATAAAATCGCATGAAAACGCATTAGAATCCGACGTCGAGAATGAAATGATTGTGAGCAGCGAGACCAAGTTACAACGTCCTAAGCGCACGAGACATGTACCAAACCATTTCCGAGATTTTGTTCTAAGCAAGTGAAACTATTGTAATTTCGTAAGTAACATATGTTCTTTTGATTCTTGTTTAATAACTCGAGGACGAGTTTTGAAAGAATGGCCTAATGTTAGCGCGAAACGGCTGACTGACGAGTCAGTCATTTGTGTCTACTGGGACGAAGTGGAGAGCTATGTGCGCGTGAGTAGAACGAGCGTCAGTCCGGTGAGCGCAACTCGAGCGAGCGCATGTTCCGTGATAGAGCAAAATTTAAGAGCGACTATTAATCTAATGTATAATGTTTCGATTGAACCAATTGTGCGCGATGAATTGTCGAACTATACTTAACTATCAGTACATTTAATAAACTAACTCTATTATTTAAATGTCGGTCTTCTGATTATTTGAATCCACTACGTAAAAGAACGCGTACTGCAGTTTTCTCCAATACTCGAGTAACCAATTACTACCCTGGCGAAAATATCGGAAAGGAATTCATTCCGAACCAATCCAAAGTCATCCGAATCATTCCGGAATCTGTATCCAAATCAATCCGAGTTAATTTGAACCAATTCGAAAATGTTTTTACATTTCGTTTGATCCAAATCGGTCAAAAATGAATCCGACTCAATCCGGTTCAATCCGAATAAATCCAAAAAAAAATTTCAATCCGAATGACTCCGAACCCGGATTCACCTAAAACGATTTTCAATCCGAATGAATCCAATCCAATCCGAACTCTGATTCATTCGGATTGAACATTCAGTGGATATCAATCCGAATTCGGATTAATTTGGATTGAAAATTTGGCTCGAATTGGTTCGTTTTGGAGTTCGAAATGAACCGGATTGAGTCGGATTAATTTTTAAACGATTTGAGTCAATCGAAATGTAGCACTTTTTTCGGATTGGTTCGAATTGACTCGGATTGGTTCGGAAACAGATTCCGGAAAGATTGGGATTGATTCGAAAGGAAAACCTATCCGATACTTTCGCCAGGGTACTCTTGTTCAGAAAATATTAATTTAGGGTTAACGAGCGTAAAAATGCAATTCTTGGCAGGTTTAATGCAATTCTTGACAGGCGTTGCCCGATTCTTGGCACCCCACTCATGTGAAGAGGAAATAGTGAAGAAATCAGATTAAACTGAACTGTAATAGTATCGCTAAGAAGTGAATAGTGAAAAGAAACATTTCTTATAAATCATTTTGCATTTAGAAACAAGTAGTCTGGCCTAAATTACTTAATTATCAGCTTCTCTCTAGTCCGACTTTGTTGGTGGTAGTCCTCGACTTGTTTTGACTGTTTCAGCGGAATCAGTAGGATCTTCAATATTCGAAGATTGATTTTTTTTGTACTTACCCAGTGGGCACACTTCGCCTCAAGTCATCCTAAATACGTCTTTTTGCGGTCACTCTTAGACTTTTACAAAAAGACCTCATTGAGTTATGCTGAAGACGTCCAAATCTTGTCCCGTAAGGTATGCCTTAGAGACGTTTTCAGTACGGCTTAAAGATGTCTCATAAAAAGGTCCTATGTCTAGCCTTTTTGTTGTCTTTCGGATGTCTTCAAAGGATATACTAAAGACAATGTCACAAGGATGTCTCTAGTACGTATTTAAAACGTCTTGTAAAAAATTCGTATAATTTAGTATAAACCCAATTTCAGTTGCAATAAAAAAACATATTTTTCACTGAATTTTTGAGATTTTTTTTCAAAATTAAATGAAGTATTTTGACTCTTTGAAATTTCGATAAGTTTGGGTAGTTAGATATTTTTTCCTTACATAAAACTTGAAGGCTCACGTGCTCTATAAAATTTTTAGCAAAAACTAATTTAGACATCATTTTTAAGATTTTTTTAAAAGTTTAAATTAAAAATATTTTGACTTCTTGAAATTTTTATAAGTTTCGATAGCTAGATATTTTTCTCCCACATAAAACTTGAACGCTTAAAAGCTCTAAAATATTTTTAAAAGCTAATCTAGACCGAATTTTCCATTCTTTTTTTTCAAGTTCAACCTAGAAATATTTTGACTCTTTGAAACTTCCCTAAGTTTCTGGGTGAAAAAATATAAGTGAGGCAGAAATCTACCTCCACAATGAGCCCCAGATTCTTTCAAAGGGGAAAAACATATATTTTGTCATAAATTCCTCCATACATTACTGCTGTCTTCAAATTTGTAGTAAAATTTATGACAATTGTACTAATTTTATGTTAATTTTCATTATTTTCATTTTCCTGCAGTTACCAAACATACAGAACAACCTCTGTTGTTAGAGACCTTTCTTTATCTCTGAAATAGAAAAATAGTTTTGTAAAGAAAATTAATTTTTGACTCCAGGGCTAATCAAATAGAAGCCTGATTAATACCCTACCAGAATGAAGGCGTTTCTTTATCATACGCTCTATAATATTTTTAAATTCTTTGCTTTGTCTTTCGAAGGAAATGAAGAGAACGAGGCCAGAAGCATAAAGCATAATGGTTCTGGCGATATGAAGAAGCGCGAGAGATCCAGAGGGCCCACTAGCAAGCAAATCGACTTCCGCAGCATATGGTATTATGGATCTGAAGGGACAAAGAGGCGTGATGGATCTGGAGAGATTAGCACTAAGGGCGAAGATTCCAGAATCAGCAGGCATACTGGATCTGGCGAGACGAAGAGGCGAAGGATCCACAGAAACCATCGGCAAGCAAGAACAGTCCAGAAGAAGTAGGCATACAGGATTTGGCAAGACCAAGAGGCGCGAGGGATCCAGAGAAACCATCGGTAAGCGAGAGGATTCCAAAAGCAGTAGGCATACAGGATTTTGTGAGATAAAGAGGAGCGAGGAATCCAGAGAAACCATCAGCAAGCGAGAGGAGTCCAGAAGCAGGAGGCATACAGCATTTCGTGAGACAAAGAGGCGAGGGATCCAGAGAAACCATCGGCAGGCGAGAGCTGTCCAGAAGCAATAGGCATACTGGCTCTGGCAAGACAAATACGCGCAAGGGATCCAGAGAAACCGTCGGCGAACGAAAGGATTCCAAAAGAAGTAGGCATTCATCATTTCGTGAGACAAAGAGGCGCGAGGGATCCAGAGAAACCATCGGTGAGCTAGAGGAGTTCAACATCTGCAGGCATACTGGATTTGGCAAGACAAAGAGGCAAGGGATCCAGAGAAACCATCGGCAAGCGAGAGCAGTCCAGAAGCAATAGGCGTACTGGATCTGGCAAGACAAATAGGCGTGAGAGATCCAGAGAAACCATCGCAAGCGAAAGGATTCCAAAAAAAATAGGCATACATCATTTCGTGAGACAAAGAGGCGCGAGGGATCCAGAGAAACCATCGGCAAGCAAGAGCAGTCCAGAAGCAATTGGCATACTAGATCTGGCAACACGAATAGGCGCGAGGGATCCAGAAAAACCATCGCCAAGCGAAAGCATTCCAAAAGAAGTAGGTATACAGCATTTCGTGAGACAAAGAGGCGCGAGGGATTCAGAGAAACCATCGGTAACATAACCATCGAATAACAGTAAGCATGCTGGATCTGACGAGAAAAGGAAGCAGGAGACACACGGAGCAGCATCCACGAAGCGCTACGAGCCAGAAAACAGAATTCCTGATGATTATAATAAAGGTATTTAGAATTCCAAATTTGTACCTACTACCAAATTTTCAAAGTTTCATATTTGAAGTAACTACATAGTTGTCGATAATTGAACAATATTAAAAATGCTCTTCGAAATGGCTCAAATTATTTTAGATTCGCTGATGGTTTCAATATGAATTACATTATGAATTGTAATAATCATTGTGAATTTATTGAAATGATACATTTTTCAGGGTAGCTACGAATAAAGATCAATGCAAATCAAAGCAAAAAAAAAAATTAGTAAAAATAAAAAATAATTACATATATAATAGAGTTGAACATAATATAGAAAAGTGCGCATTTCAGGCAAATTTTTATCGAGTGCGAAGCACGAGATACGTTATGAGAATGTGTTCGTTAAAGCCGAAGAAGCTTTAACATTAGAAAATTCACAATTACCAAATGACAGTTGCCGATGCTTTGACATTTGATTTCAAAATGTCGGTGCACAAATTTGAGGGAAGTAAAGGGACCGAGCGCGTAGGGCGGGGTAAATACATTATTAAGCGCGAGATGCATATGTTATCGAGCACGATGCGCGAAACCCAACAGTCACTCGCCCTATGCGCGGTCAGTCTTGCGAGCCGCGCTCGCTGCGCGCGACGAGAATGGGCCCGCGTTGCGGACAGGTTTTTTTTTTTTTATTTTCGCGTTCTTTGATATGCCAATAACTTTTAAAAAAATGCGTAACCTAACACGTGACGTCCCAGGATGAATCACTTGACTCGTCAGTAAGCCAATTTTTTTGTTTTATTACGTTTTTTCAAATTCTTGTGTCAACAGCTTTTTAAATAATACGAATCGTGTTAAGTTTCATATTATTTTAAAATTGGATATTGGAGATGGGGATATAATTTTTTTTTAATTTGAATTTCTTTTTAATTTTAGTTGAAGGCTGCTGAGGCAGGATTTGTGAAATGTACCAGGTGATGTTTTTGAGTGTTTTTGAATATTAATGTGAATGCTAGAGGGATGAATGATTTTAAGGTGAGAGAATTACGAGAAACTATGCACGTAAGGAAGCTAGATATTTTATGTATACCTGAAACAAGGAAAAAGGGATGTGTAACAAGAAACATGACTTGAAATATGGTCAGGAGTAGATAGTGAATCACATGGAAGTCAAGGGGTCGGTTTGATTATGAATTAAAGAGCAAGGTAGCATCTCGGAGATCATGAACTTGTATCTCCCAGATTGCTGTGGGTTAGAATGAAAGTAGGATTCAGAAAATTGTTTAGAAAAGCGTACTATGCCCCAGTCGATGGTGATAGCTGTAAAGTAAAAGACGGCTTCCGAGACTCTTTATATCATACTATAAGTACTTGTGATCATGGTGAAAAAATCATTTTACTAGGAGATATGAACAGATGGGTTGGTGTCCAACGTCAGCGTATACAGACAGGGTGCTAGGTAATTTTGGAGATCTAAGTACAAATGATAACGGATAAATATTACTTAGCTCATGCTTAGAAAAGGACTTATTTATTACAAATACATGGTTAGGCATAAAAGGATCCACATGTGCACTTGGTGTAGAGTAGACAGCCACAGTATAATCTACTTCGTTATTGCGAATAGATTTTTAGAATAAGATAAACGAACGCATACATGGTGCAACTTGGGAGGCGCTGATAGAGAAGAAACATATATATATATAATTTGTGAACCATTCGGTTTCGGTTTCGATTCCTTTGGAATAGAACTGAAGGGCCTAGGACAAAGCTACCCAACGCGTCCTCGGGTTGCGGATAGAGGGTCCCTGTACCAAGGGTTTCTGCTGAATATGGTTACAATGATTAATAAGCAGTCGCGGACAATTGTCCAGGGATGG
>JAABKJ010009463.1:0-11197 GCA_011634705.1 Andricus grossulariae
ATATTGTGTATCAAGGGCGTAAAGAAGGCTATTTTGACGAGTGTGAATTTGCTGCCCGAGCGAAGCGAGGGCCGCAGACACACGAGGCAAAATAGCATTACGCCCTTGATACACACCATACTTTTTGTCCCCCTCCTTGAAAACAAGCATGCGAATTAGATAGAGGATGTTTGATGTACTTGACAATTTTAGATTACAGGCGAAATGAAGAAATAGCGTACTTTGCAGAAGGGAGACTGTAGGGTATAGCAATACAATTTTTTCAAATGAAAATATCAATTCATCCATGTTCTCACTTGCGGGGTGCAGTGTATGTGTAGCGGGCGTAAAGTTTTATGTCGCGGGCGTAAAGTTTCATGTAGCGGGCGTAACGTTTTATGTTGGCCCGGCGGCGGAGTGCGCATGTGCGAGCGTCACTGGGCTGGAAGCGGCCACAATACGTCTGCTTTACATGCATTCAATGGCGAGTTTTCAAGGGGGGTCGGAAAAAAAAATTAATTAAATAGAATCGAAGTGCTTGTTACTATTAATTTTTTTACTAATTTAACAGTCAAATATATATTAAATGAATTTGTGAATGACTTGTATCTAACTATTCAAAGTAAAGCAGACCACCAGAGATAACAATTCGATACACATTATTATTATTTATAAACTGGAAAAATGTCTTTATAAGCCGTCAAGAATTATCTTTGCTATAAAAACTTTGCATAAGCAAACTGATATAAGTTTGAGCACTTAAAATGATTAGTTCAAAATTTAATTCGTATGATAAGACAGTCTTCCTCCATTTTTCGAGATTTTTCAAATTTTTCGGATGTCGTAAAAATGTTGTTTTTTTTATGGTGAAACAAAAACCGATTTTCAAATCACTTTTAACTTTCATTTCCAGAGTAATGAAATTGTAAAATAAACAGTGCAACAAATTCGTTGTGAGAGTATCAAATTGTTCGCAAATTTCGTTCATACTAAAGAAAAAATTAAGCAAGCTTCTTAAGACCCTTTAAACAACAATTCAATCTATAAGCTGAGATTTGAAGATAAGCTGCAGCCGTAAAATTCTTCTTCATTTTATATAAGTCCAAGGAAATAGTTTTCACTTTATTAGTCAGGACTTGCTGAGAAGTTAATTTTTTTTTTAAATTATAAAAACCTTTTTTGCGATCTGTACATATTTTTTGTACTCTGTGAAAAATGTAATAAAACTACCAAACTCAGTAAAATTAAAGATTCACTTTAAGACTAATTAACATCAATAAGGCTCACAAGAATTTGAATATTGATATTTTAAAAGTTTTAATTTTAAACATATATTTGAATAGTGTTCTTTAAATTCGAAAAAATAATTTGAAAAACTACCATGCTTTTCGTTAAATTGATAGGTAAAACAAAATTTTCCAAACTTATTTCAAATATTATGCCAAAAAGTTAAGTTCTCGTTAAGTTTTAATTGATTGTTTTTAAATCTTACTAACTGGATTAAAAAGAAAAACTCCATTGAAAAAAAACTAAACTTTTCGACCGCAAAGTTTACAGCCAACTGATAGAAAATATTTATATTGTTCAAAGTTATATTACACTGAACAAGAGTATTGAATCCAAAGAAATTAATTTCTTCGACTCGATGCCTTGAGTTAAGAAAATTGTTTAAATATTGTTTAAAATCTTAATACGATTTATTAATAATTAATTCATTACTAATTTAATAACAAAAAAAACTTGTTACATACATTAAAGGTCCTTACGTTAAGTGCAGAGCAAATTAAAAAATCAAGCGTATCAATCTATAAGTAAGGTTTTATTTTAAAAGATCTAAGTTTTACTCGAATGCATTGAAAATCATAGTACAGATTAATTTTAATAAAACAAATTATGAAAACAGGGAGGAAATGACATTTATCCCTGTTGCAAAGTATCTTGCAAAATAAATTATGCTCTCTTAAAGAATTCTCTTCTGACAAGTTTTTTATTCAAACGAAATCAATCAATCGAGTCTCAAATATCTTTTTCTCAGCGAAGATCTTCCGGGAAAACCTCCCTTGTGACTCATTATTTGCTAACCCTTAGCGATATTATGACATTTTCTGTTCGTCAGACATCTTAGATGATTTGAGACTCTGAGACGGTGAAACGAGAATTGCTTTCGCAAAAAAAAATTCGCTACTTTTGCAGTATGAACGCTTTCAAACAAATAAACTTCATTTCGCAGCCGAGTTTCCACTTATCGGCATAATGAATTGCTTCTCCCCTTGACTGCGCTATTTATGTAATTTCTCGACGAAAAAATCGCAAACGTTGTGATCTTGAGAAGGGCTTTTCTTATAAGAATAAAAGGAAATTAATGAAAGAGATCAAAGCGTGGGGAGTCAGGCCCAATGCTTCAGATTGGCGAAAAACTACATGAAAAAGTAGGAAAAATCGTTACATAGGTAATAGAGAGGAGGGGGGATAAAAAATTCCGAAAAACTGCGTTACGTAATACTTGAACGCTCCCTTGATCCTAATTTAACAAAGTTTAAGTCATGAGCACCAATGTCTTACTTTTTAAATGACGAAGAATTATAAGTTTGTACGAAAATCTCCTTCCATTTTACATCCTGCAGTATAGAATACCTAACTTCTCTCTAGTTACTGCAATCTAATAAAATTTCCTAAGTTTTCCTGGTCCATCCACGCTGAGGTAGCGTGAAACAGCAGAATAAGTTTCCACGAAACTAGAGGAAAAAAATGAGCTTGTTTCTAACTCTCGACCTACAAATTACTAAAGACAATTTCTGTACCTTACAAACTTTAAAAACTTCTAACTACGTATACTAAAGACGCTAAATGAGAGTTTCAACCTGTTGAAGCACATATCAGACTGATAATATAAAAACCCTATTTTTAATTATTACATTCGGACGGAGAGAAAGCAGAGGAACTGGAAAAAGAGACTTCTCATAAGTGAGAGTACAAAACTGAGAGATAAGAGGTCAAAGGTCAGAGGTCAAATAAGGTCAAAGGTTAGATGTCAAAACTGACATACCAGAGTTCAAGGGTCAAATTCAAAGGTTATCAGTAAAATGTAATTTGTCAAAATTCAGAGATTAAAAGTAAGAAGTCAGTGTTCAAAGGTCGAATTTTATCAGCAAAAGGTGATAGGTCAAAGGTCGTAGCTTAGATACGAAACCCTAAATATCGAAAACCACTGAAAATCTGGTATTTTCTTATCTAAGTTATATACTCAAAGAAAATAGAGAACGGATTTTTGAATTTTCGATGCTTTCACGACAGAAGCTTCCATCATCTGGTCTAGGTAAGTCTGATTCAGTACGCGAAGCACGCGAAAAAGTATCGCATCACGCGCCATGTTTTATTCAGGCTACATTTGTATCGTCGCGTAAATACGAGACGTTCGTAGGTGCAACGTAGATTGCTCGTTCTATCATAGGTGGAGCGAGCGAACTTGCAGTCTGGTAATATTCTCGTCCAGAAATCGTCTACAGTTGCAGCTGAAAGCACTATTATGAATGGCAGAAAAACCACTGTACTCGTTTCTTTTCCTTCCCTTCAAGCACCCTCGTTTGGTCCTGCCATACTGCATGCAGTGAAATCAGCAGTCCATTGATGCGTCGTAAGGGTTGAAACTTTCATTCATCTTTTTGTGCTCGTAAATATCGACCATTTAATCAATTTATATACCACTTAATAATAAAGTCTGCTTAATCAGAGTGACCGAAAAATTTTCATTTTCAAAATTCCCTGGCTTTTCCCTGATGTTTCCCCGACCCATTTTTCATTCTCCCTGACCATTACTATTCCCAGACCAGCATTTTGATTTTGCAATACTTATACTTTTGACATAGAATCTTTTATAAACGGAATAAATAAAACAATAAAACTTCAGATTAAAATTTAAAAATTTCAAATGTTATTATTATTTTATTCTATTATTTTATGCATTTTTATTCCAAAAGACAAAATTTCGAACAAAAAAGCTGACTTTTTAACAAAATACATGCATTTCCAACAAAATAGTTCAATTTTTAATCAAAGAGTTGAATTTTCAATCAGAGATTAATTTTCCAACCAAATTGACGAATTTTTCAGTCAGCAAATAAAAAGAAGTTTATCCAAATTCTTTAAATTTCAAGCCAAAAGACGAATTTTCTGTAAAACAGTTGATTAGTTAAAAAAATTATTTTAAATAAAAAACTAATTTTCAACAAAATTGTTAAATTTTTAATCAAAGAGATGTACTTTTAGCTAAAATGATCACATACGAGGTGAATTTTCAATTAAAATGCTAAATCATTAACAACAACAAAATGGGTTTTTAAGAAAGTAGTTCAACCTTCAACTAAGTCGTTCAATTTTCAACCAGAAAGTATGAATTTTTAACGAATATTGTAATAGTAGATATTTCAACCCAAACATATTTTTATTTTAAGACTAGAACAGTCGAACAGTTCAACAACAAAATACAAATACTAAACAAAACAGTTAAATCCTCAACCAATGAAAATTAATTTTCAACAAAAATTGCATTTCTATCAAAGAAAGATTAAATTTATACTAAAACATATGAATTTTTCAATAAAGAAGATCGAATTTTCAACACCAAAATATGCATTTTCAACCGAAAGTTCATTTTATGCCAAAATAGATGAATTTTCAACCCAAAACTACGAACTTTAAATAAAATAGTTGAATTTTCAACAACAAAAAACTTACTTTTTAACAAAATTGTTGAATTTTCAAACAAATAATAAAATTTGTAACTAAAAAAATCGTCCGGAGGAAGCAACTACGAAAATAAAATAGAAATACAATGGACATAAATTACAAACAAGATTGTTACGTCAGGGTAACAGCATTTCAAAAATTTCCTAATTTTTCCCTGACCAATTCTTCATTTACCCTCTCCATTAATATTCAAAGACCAGTGTCTTAATTTAGAAAGTTTTTATCATAGAATCTTTTATAAACGGAATAAAACAATTTTAAATTAAAATTTAAAAATACCCAATTTATTATCCTTGACGGTTATTCAAAGTGCCTCTTACAGAAATTCCCTGACTTTTGCAAGATTTTTTTCAACATCCCTGATTTTTTTCTGACTTACCCTGACCAATAGAATTCCCGGACTTTTCCCTGATTTTCAGGTTTTCCCTGACCTATGGCCACCCTAGCTTGAAGAATGATCAGCTTTAAAGTTTCGATTAGGTCAGGGCAAACCATTGAGGAACCGAATAAAAAAACTGCTTGCGTTTTTTTAATTGAGATTTCTGAACCTAAAGTTATTTTTTATTTAAAGGTTCTTTTATCTTTATTTGTTTATATTTTTATTTTAAATGTTTAGGAAAGACTCAAATGTCACAAGCTTCCAGATATAAACTGAAAAAAAACTTTTGTCTAGAAATGTTGATCGTTTAGATCAAAAGCTTCTGTCAACTTACATGCTAGACACAACGGATCTAATATCACGTCATGCAATTTATGACACCAGGAAAATTCTTTCTTTTAGCATCCTGGTCGAAAATGAAAGCTGTCAGACGACGGCGGCTCGTAAAATCGCACTGATGCATCTACGTGGCCAGAATACATGTTAGGTTAGGTCGTTTAGATCGTCGACCCCGAGGAAAATGCATCTCGAGAACTTTAAACAGAAAGCAATAATCTGCCTCAGCAACTCTTTTTATCCCGTGAAACGAGTTACCATAGAAATGCTTCTTTCACGAAATGTAATCTGATCGCCCAGAACGAAAAAAAATGGTAATTCTATCAAAGGAAACTAAAAAAACAGAGCACAAAAGTTGAAAAGAAATTTAAGTGCGACTGTTACTTCTTTCGCATTCCCTGAATTTATTCTCCGAATTGTGGCTTTATTTAGGCGAGTTTCTATAATGCTAAAGACTAATAAGGATAACAAAAATTTAACAGCATCTACAATAATTTTGGAAATTATAAAATTCAATATTTACGTTTAGACAAAGATAACTATATAACACGTTTATGTTTCTTTTAATAAATATTCATGAATCTAAAAGAAATATTTTTAATGAGTGTTTCTCAGGCTCCTTTGATGATGTAAGTAATATTTTTAATTACAAGGATGTCCATAGAAACTTTTCTTCACTTAGGTCAAAGACGAAAATATCCAAGTAAGAAAAAGTTACGAATACAAATTGCTTGAGAAACATAGTTTTAATTAAAGATTCTACGTTGCAAGGGTTTCTAGAATATAATCAAAATCAAGCCTCTTATTTGCTATTAAAAAGAATAGAATATACAAAGTTGAATTCTGAAAAACTGTGTTAAAATTGATTTCTCTTTAGTTGGGGAAATTTGGATGCAATAATCCCAATTTGTAATTTTACTGAACACTATTTATTTTCAGTTTTATTAAAAATTCCTTTTTTAATTCTGCTTTATGCATTTCATAATCTATTTTTTAAATCACTGCACAACACCATATTGCAGAGTGAAAAAAAAATAACAATCATATACTACAAAGCCCAATTAGGACGGAGTGGAAGAGCTTGTCACTCGAAAATTTTAGTCGACATCGATATCATCTCGTATTTGCTTTGTGAAATAAAAATTCAACAAGGAGGGTACTTTATATGTTCGCGTCAACGTCAGAACTATCTCCTATTGTGCGAAGAGGGTGAAAAAGGCAGAATTATTATTATTATTATTATTATTATTATTATTATTATATCATTAAGCCGTTTCCCTTTCGGGGTAGGCATGAATTTCTCGGTTGGAAAGTAGTGATGTGTGGATAGGTATATAGGTGTAAGGTATAGATATTTTAGATTGATCTAGAATTCTTGTAATACTTAATTAAATAACACGTTCATTCCGCAACACTGATCCAACCCAGGCTACTGACCAATCTCATGCTCATCAATTAAATTCATTCTTTTTATAAACTATTTGTCGCCAAACTTTTCTGTCCTGACATACTACTCTAGCTTCCTTCAAGACCATGCATTTTTTCATGCCCCGGTCTACCTCGGGGCATTCTGCCATTGATTTTACCTTCATACACCTGTTTGGTCAGTCGTTCATCTTTCATTCTTTCAAGATGTCCGAACCACCTGAACTGATTTCTTTCCCATATATCAACTAGTGTCTCCCCTATTCCACATTCTTTGAGGATTATCTCGTTTCGGAAATTTATTTTAAAATATACCCGCATATTATAAATAGTTCTCTAAGTATGAGAATTCTATAATTTTACGTAGTTATTCTGAAGAAATAAACACAATTTATTAACTATAAGTTTAATTCCAATTTTTAAAAACTTTTCTCTTTATTTGCCTTTTCTTAATGGATGCATTTGCTTGCCCAAATTTGATCGTATTTAGTTCTTGGAGGCTATTTTTTAATTTCTAAGAATTTTGTTATAATAGTTAAATTGTGGACATTAAAGAAGAATTTGAGTGTGAATTTAATCTCAACATAATTTCTACATATAAATAAATTGACTAATTATAGTTAGTTGGATAATTATGAAAATTAAAAATGATTCACTTTTCAGGGCTTAACATTTTTAATTTGTTTAACAAGGAATTATATTACAATAAAATTATTTAAATTACATTTTGAACATTTACAATTTGAAAAAGTTTTATTTCAACGTTTCAATTTGAAAAATGGACCATTTTCTCTACAATAAATATTAATTTATTGAAATTCCTTTCATCGTTAGTCTTTTATGTTTCAGATTGTTGGATTTTATATTTTGGAAGTCCTAATTTGAATTTATCAATCACGACGATGACTCCCCAAGGTATAGTTTGATATTAAACAATACTCAGCCTTAATTGTGTTGTTGTAATTTTAACTATTATACAATAATACAATTTTTTATATTTACAATTTGAAATTGTTTTATTTTTTAATGTTCTGCTTTTCTAATAATTCAACTTCGAATGCTTGAATATAAAATGATCTAGATTTGAAAGGCAGGTGTGAAATACCAATTTCAATTTCAACAATTTTGCACTTTTTTTAAATCGAACTTTCAAGCACAGTTTTTTTATAACCCGAAACTATTGCACGTTATAATTAAGCAATAAAGTTATACATAATACCGTGACATTTAAGTAACCATAACTTATGCTAAGTACGTATAATTTGGGCGATACATAACGCCCAGTCGCCATAGATTCGAGGTAATTGCAAACTGCCTGGAACAGCCTAGAAAGTTTTGTCCCGCAGGACAGACGAGTCGTTTAACGTAACAAGAGAGAGGCCGGTTAAAGTTTCCAACGAGAACGCGAAAATTCACAGATGCAGGATATTGTGTGACTATGATATTCATGGAAAGATCACAAGAAAGCAGCACTATAAAACTTGCACATATAAAAGAGATACAATTTTCCCTAAGACCCGAAATTTTCACTATTATAAATTAATGCGATTGGCCTGAAACCTCTGCGCACAATATCCGGGAAAAAACCTGATGGACAAAGTCCGAAACGAGATAATCCTCAAAGAATGTGGTACAGGAGAGACACTAGTTGACACATGGAAAAGAAATCAGTTAAGATGGTTCGGAGCTTGCATGAAATAATGCATGAACGTGAAGAAAGCTAGAATAGTATGCTAGGACAGAAAAGTGTGGCGACAAATAATTTGCGCAACGAACGTGTCATTTAAATAAATAACATGAGAATTCTAGATCAATATAAAAAAATCTATACCCCCTAACTCACATTATTTCTTTCCTCATCAAGCATGTCACGCCTACCCCGAAAGGGAAATGGCTCAATGGTATAATAATAATAATATAAATTAGGTGATGCTTTCAACCTGAACCAAATTAACCCACAACTAACCTAATTTCCATTTATTCCGTAACAAGGAATCTCGGGTAATTCACTTTCACGGAGATAAAGCGGAAACCAAATTAATGAAACATGACTTTTATTGTACCTCTGCGGTTGCTCGTTGCGAAATACTTTCATCTTTTCCTAAGGTAAAAGATATGAAAAGTTCACATACACTGTCAGACAAAAGTAATGACTTCTGCAAAGAACTTCAAAAAATAAAAATCTATTCTTTGTTGCATCCAAAAATATAATCCTCAAAGTGAAAATATACTTTCTGAGGTCGGATAAAAATATTACTATGTCATTTTTCAATCTTTTCTGGGCATAGTTTTATGATAATGATGATAATAATAAATTCCATTTAAATTTCGTGAAATGTTATTAGAGACGTACGACTATAAATTCAATTTGCCTCCAACAAATTGGATGAAATTGCCGGAGAGAATTTTTCGATGCTGGAATTGATGCTGCGGATGTGCTATGATATTGACGTTTGCCCAGGAGATATATTTTTTCATTAACATTGCGCGAATGTGCCACGATTCTACAATTGATTATCAGAATGATTAACAGAACTATATTTTTCCCATGCAATATTTGATCGAAGTTCTTGAAATTAAATCTCAAGTAAATGAAGGATTTGATCGCAATAATTGCATATCTGAATTTCTCTCCAATATGATAATTCTTTAAATTAGAAATTAAGGATGACGTTCACTATGCACAGTCATCTTTAAAATTAAACCACTTTAAAAGTTATTGATAAAATCGAGGCAATATACTGACTGTTAATCATAATTAATTGTGTAAGAGATACTGAAGTTTACTTGAGAAAAAAGCTCAGGTTGAAATTGCTTATTCAACAATAGTTACTACAAATTTTGTGTGCTCACTTACGCTGTAGAAAAAAGCTGCAATTATCCATTTCTAATCAGCAAGAGGTTATTTTATTCTTCGCAAGATTTTTGACAATTCTGTTTGATTTGGTTGGATATTGAAACTACGGACTGCACACATCCTTAATTAGATTAACTAATCCAAATTATTTAGAATCATGCAGTAGTTTTGATGGAGAGTATATTATATTTACGATGCAATATGGAAAATTCTCCATAAACAGGAAAATCCTTTCAGTTATTCGGAATATAATAATTTCATCAATAATTTTTTTGATCTACTTTAAAATAAATCTCAGAAACAGATAGTCTACCATAAGTATCTTTAAATTCAACACATGTAATCAACCCTAAAATCTTTTTTTTTCCAATGTCCTCCAAAAATGTTCTTTCTGTTTCTGTCGAAGCAAATTTATTTTGTCATTAAAGTAAATCTTTTTTTTAAAGTTCATTTTCTCTTGTTATAAAAATTACAAAAGAAATTTTAGTATTATTAGGTGTATATTGAATTTAAAAATTCGTTAATGAAAATATATATCTTTGGTAATATCTTTTTAAATGGCCCCAACAAAAATATGTAATAAATTAGCCTTCTTTATGATAATGCCTAAACTTGGTCACTTTTACTCAAAAGAATAACACGTAAATACGAATTATTTGGAATTATGCCACAAGTTTGATTGATAGCAAGCTTTATTCATGGTGCTTATACAAATTTAAATAACTGATTTCAAATTCAGATAAAAGCAGGACGGAGACTGCATAGAGGCAATGGTAGCGGCTTCCCCATTTATTTTTCAGAAGAAGAATGAATTACATTTTTTTAGTTCAACAGTTTTTCCAGAATTTGCAAACTGTTCGAGAGGTACGTAACTCGCTGTTGTGATAATTACACACTTATAAAATATAATAGGAAGCTTAGTATAGGCCTATAATGATTTTCTTACATATTTTTTTTGCACTTCTAGAAAAATCATTACACGAAATCATTATAAGAAACTCAAATTATAAATAACTAATAGTAATGTTAAAACATTGAAGAAGGTGATGCAAAAAATAGAAAAACTACAAACGAATGATTGAATTATTTTCTTAACGTAGGATTTCAAATTACTTCAAGGAATTTCTAGATATTTCAAGAATTATCAATGTTACAAAATTTAAAAGGATTTAAGACATTCTATGTTGTTTTAAAAGATTCCAAAGACTTTAAAGGCATTTAAAAAACTTCAAGAAAAGTCGAAGAATTTTCTAGGATTGCAGAAGATGTCAACGTATTTCAAATAATTTAACCAGATTTAAGGGACTTTATAGAATCTCCCATTATTTCTAGATAAATTTGGGAAATAGATTCCCGTGCAGGAATTGCCCCGGTTGGCCCTAGTACAACAAGTTTTTGGGTCGGATCCCGGCCGGGCTACCCCTGGTTGGGTTTCATGGTCAGGAACCGGTCGGGAGCCGACCGGGCTACATTTT
>JAABKJ010009464.1:0-11197 GCA_011634705.1 Andricus grossulariae
TTGTTGCGACAGCGTAGAGTATCGTAATGTTGTACATTACGATACAGCGGAGTGTAATGTGAAGAGTGATCGTCCGCCGTGTCGTAATGTACAGTATTACGATACTCTACACTGTCGCATAAAAACGCGTTTATGCACCGCAGTCACATAAATGTTAGAAATATAATTATTCTAAGTTTAATAATATTAGGCTGACTAAGACTGCATGAAAGGAAAATTTTTGTTATCCTGTAGATTTGAAAATAATTGTTAGAAACAAGGATCTATTAGACATGGTCATCTCCTACGCATCAGCAACTAAGAAGCTCTAATAGTGTGTCATTCCGAGCCACTTCAATGTACCTGCTCATAATTATTATGTTTTCTCTAGGAGTTTAATTTGAAAGTTTGAAATGCAAAATTCTAAAAAAAGTCTATTTCTGGAATACAAAACTTCGAGTAGAAAAGGGCATAAACGCTGAAGCTGAAAATTCCCAAAGGGCTTAAGCGCCGACATTTTTCACAGAAAAAGAGCCAACAACAAAATTTGAAAAAACTGTATTAATGACTTGATATTCTAAGAAACTCTTTGTTGTAGACGCGTGGCGCTGCTTTAAACAATTTTTGTCTACTTTTCAATTTAAAAGGGACGGAAGTCATTTTCGTTTAGAGATTTTTTAATTTTTCAGCCTTAAAATGTATGCTTATTTAATTTTGATGGCTACTTCTTTGAAATTCTTGAAATTTTGCATATATGGTTTTGAAACTCGCGTAATTAAATGTTTATGTTCCTAAAAAAAATTATATAAACCAATTTTTCAAAGAAGTAATTTTGCACGTTTATATGAATTACTTGCCAAGAATCATAAAATAATTTAGATTCGTAATACAGCTATCCCAGTAAGTGAAATAGATGATTATTGCTTCTTTATAAAAAAATTCTTAGCATGTCCCCTTCAATAAAAGTAACTAAATTGAACAATATCAAAAAAATCATTTATTGTAATATGCTGCATTTTTTATTTTGTATATTTTTGCGTTATGTTGTTATGTTTATTTTCAACCCAAAAGGATCGCAAAAATCGAAAATTCATGTTGAGATTCGGCCTTTTCTTTAAAACCCCATTTAGAGTCCTCATGCGCTGATTATCCACATAGTGCGTCTTTGATTCTTTATCAATTACTATATGTTAAATTATCAGATTATTGATCACTTCAGAATGCATAATTTCAAAATAGTCGTATTTCGATTCCTAAAATTTGTAAGTGTTCAGTTTTGAGAGGTTCTATATTTGCGAATATTCATTTTTAAGTCTATGCATTCCTTATCGTTAAATTCGAACCATTTCAATTTACTTAATCTGCAGTCTGTTTATTACTCTTTCTGTAATATTAAACTTTTACGTTTATTCATATTGATCTTGAAGACTGGGGCTTTTCAACTCAAAATTGCACAATGTGAAGCTGAATTCTGATTTGATATTTCTCTTCGATTTTTTGGCTATAGTTTCAACAGTTTTTTTCTTTGCAGACCTCTATTGCGGATTCTGTTTTTTGCCATTCGAGAAGATGTCGTGTTTCTCAGAGGACGAAAACATTTTGAGTTGAAGTTTTCCACTTTCAGTGGCAATGGAAGCGTGGTACTGTAATATACCTGGTATCGTAACAGCTTTGTCAAATCTGACTTTCCGTAACTCAGTAGCTAAGGCATGATTTTCTTTGCTGCTGAAAAAAACTTCGGTTTCCTTACAGTTACTATTTGCCCACTGAAACAAAACATGGGGAGTGACTATGTGATGTTTTGGAGAACATTGCAAGCTCGAACGTGCTGCTTGTCTCCTCATATTCGTTCCTATATCATCACATGCACGCTTACCATGAGATGTACCTTGGAAGTGCCACTCAACTTGGATACAAAAATTTTCTCCATGGGTTGGATATTAGCAAAGCTAATCTTATTATTAAAATGTTGCCCTGCACCATCAGTGAAATAGTGGATTTTCTGTGGCCTGACATGAGTTTTCAAGTAATCTACTATTATCTTATGATACTCGTAAACAGCCACTATGTCATGTGCTAAGTTATCATATATGATTGCGATACTTACATGCTTGAGCTCTCCATCTTTTTTACAATAAATCACCACAATGAATATTGTAGCTTTGTCGTTATTCCAGTGGAATAATTGAGCTGCATTCTAAATTATGAATACGCCATTCTCAGCGAAATCGAAGCAAATCAGAAACACCCCAGGCAATAAATTTTCCTTCAGGTTTAAAAAAAAAGATTGCTCCTTTGAAATAAAGTGATGAATTTTCAATTTCAACTGCCTCTAACAGAAATTATCTCGGAATTCATCAGTATCCATTACATTTGTCGCTCTGTGACCAAATTTCAAATCTCACTTCATTAGTACAATGTTGATCAAAAGTTTTTGTGATGTTATCTTTCAAGTTTGCAATACCTGGACAGTTTTCACAGACTCCTAAATGACAGGAACCTGAAGAGGTAGGACATATAATAGCATCCAGACAGTCATGTTAATTTGTGAGCATCATGTCAGTATCCTCGGTTAAATGGTGAATATTTATTTTATTCAACATCAACTTAATATTCTCACGATGCACGCAAACGCACACATTATGAGTGCCACTGCTTCCTGCTAGAACACAATAAAGAAGTCTGAGTTTTGTGAATTTCGAAATACTGATCTTTATGCCTGTTCTGATCTAAATTGAGCATATAACTCGTTGACATTACACAGTAGTAACCTTTTCTGAACATGTGAACGATTATCATCATTATTCTTGATCGACACAAAGTCTTTCATCCCTGGCATCATTCCAATTATGTCATCGCGTTCATAAAAGTTTTTCCCTTGAGCTTCAGTTTCAGGAGTCAATGCTCTTCCTCTTTTTATATTCGGAAGCGTAAGAATTCCATGCTCTGAAACTGATTTTTTGATATGTCTTGCTTTTCGTTCTGATGTATTGAATACCTGCATCAGTTTTCTTTGTCCCGAGATTTTGGCGCAAGCGAGAGAAGTTAAAATTGTTCTTGAAGATCTTTAGAGGCATTGCATTTTTCGATGATTTGACCAAGTACTTCAAAACCAGCTTTATGATTTTTTTTCACACTGCAGTTTGGTGTGTAAGACATCTAAATCTTTTTCTCTGTCATATAGCTGATCTTCATCATCGTCAGAAATCATTTTATGATCCTCAGTATCTATCTTATCTCTACCAGAAGTATCTGCAATATCACCAGAGTTCAAGGATGATATTCCCGCTAAGTTGATGAGTTGGTATCTACATGAATTGCAAATTTGATCTCCTTCTGGTAGTGCAGGGAATTTTGAACACAAATCGTGGGCAACACCACAGAATTCAAGAAAAGCTGCTTTATGTCTCACTTTTTGAAAAGAGCAGTCATTATAGTAGCATATAATATTACTTAACTTGAAAAACTGGCACTAAAGCGTTGCACAAAGATCTTCGGCGTTCTATTACTCAAAGACTAATCAACTTGCCACTCTGAACATTGGGGGTTTTATAGAAAAAGAGCTCAGCTTTATTTTAAAACTATTTAAAGGAAAAAAAGTGTCAAAATTTGAAATAAGTCCAATTTATTTTCGATTTTCAAAAATGAGGGTCAAATTTTGACTTTTTTGAAAATCGTTATGACGAACAGAAAGTTTGTGAGAAAATCTATAAAAAACGTCTGTAGTGAAATTTCGTTTAAGGCAATAGGAAAAAAGTTACAAGTGTTTGAAGGTGAGGCTTTGCTTAAAAAATTAAAAAATTGTAGTCCCTCCACTTTGGTAAATAATTATAAAAATGAATTAATTTTTGGTGTCAGAAATTATGACCCATACTTGTCGGTTTTGTAGTTTTTCAGGATCCAGATTCTAACTTTATTTCATTTCAAAGGCCACTTCTTTGACATTCTCACAATTTTGAATATGTGATTGCCAAGCAGTGTCTTATTTCAGAATTTAACCTTCCCCAAGTGAAAAAGTTATATGTAGTTTATATGTAGTGGACAAGACAATGATATTCAATGATAAGAAATAATTAATTTTATGTTGAGTGATATTATATAATGTTTTGTGATATTACATAATATTATGTAATATTGATAAATATTAATAATGTTTTCTCTATGAAGGCAATTTAAAAGTTTTGAGTGAATAATTCTTAAAGAGCCTATAATTCTTCAGCACTCAAGTTTTTAATATTATTTTTTAGTTATGAAAGCTTATAAATTTCTGAATGATTTTTTGTAAGTCTCATAAATTTTCATCGTTCATTTCGAACCATAACAAATTAAAAAATATGCTATTATCATGCCATTCAATATTGTCAAATTCTAATAACTTAAAATTTAAAACATTGTAGAACACTGTAAAATAAAACGTATTCAAATTAGATAAATCACAAATCTTTTAATTTTTAATTTTGATAAATCGAAATCAGAAGAGCTCTGTGCCATTTGTTTAACCTAATTTCATCATTTTCCCTTGGAATTATTTTTAACGTGAACAAACGAAAGTGGAGTAGATTAAGTGTGTAAATGATTGTGTTCTTTCATGTTGAGATGACATAGCCTGTTTACAAAGCATATAATATTATCTACGGTAGATTGCTTAATACATCGAAAAGTCTAACAATTATATGATGAAAAATATAATAATGGAAATAATACAAAACAGATCATGGTGAATAATAATATAAAAACGTATTTTCTTGTAAGTCACAGATTCTGAGCAAGGAAGATAATCTGAAGGGTAATATTTTCACGCTTCATGTAATTTAAAAAAAGCTGCAAGTGCTTAATTTCTGCCAAAGACTTTTTCATCTGTTTTCGCCAAAACTGTTTTTTAGTAACAACTCTTCTGACACGTATTTTAAAACAAAAATTTCATCACATCACTATTTGTCCATAGAAAGGAAGTCATTTTTTTAAAAGACTAATATGAAAATCAATAAACCCATGCGTTTGTTGTAATGGACAAAATGCCCCACACCTGTATCATAGCCCACTCTCCCCTATTTTGTTGAAAGTTAAATTATTTCGTTTTATTTTTTCTTGGTTGAAAATTTATCTCATTGAGTTGAAAATAAAATTTACCGTCGAAAATTCAACTTTTTATGTGGAAAATTCGACTGTCTTCTGAAACATTCCTCTTCTTGACTTTAGAGTTTAAAAATTTGGTTAAAATTATAGCTATTACCTTGTTTTGTATATACAAAACTTCTTTCCTATAATCCTCTCATCTGTGATACTTTGTGTTTGGATTTGGATTTCGTAAATTTGTGTTTAATTTTCAAATTCAAAAACCATGAAATCTTTATTCGTCTAAGATAAATAGATGTTCTAAAGGCAATGTCTTCAGTTTAGTATTGGAATTATTTTTATCTTATTCTGACTTCCCGTAATTTCTGGCGATATCTACTAAAGTCTCTGGTACAAACCAATGTTTGTAGAAGAGCTGTAACTGAGTGTACTTGAGGATTGCATTAACGTGCATTTCACGTACTCTGCACATGCAGCAGAATCGCGTCGCAGGTGCATTGGAAATTCAGCCATAGAAAGCCAAATGCATTACGATCTGTCTGCTGAAACAAGGTACTTTCGAAATGTCAAGAGTTCCACCAGAATTCAATTGCTTCGTTCAGATCCGAAGAAACAACCCCAAATAAGTTACTGCTTCACTAAACTCGATTAGCAGTTCTTATCAGGCTCAACACGCCTCGTCAAAAGAAATATCAACTGAATACCGATTCCTGAGTGGTTCAGTATTTGGACGCATGACGCAACCTGATGCAACTTACGCGCTAAGAGTGCGGCCCTCCTGCTTTTTGTCACGCATGACTGAGCAACGCCTCCCTGAGAATTGCGGCTCCCATAACTAAATTGTAGAGGAGAGCAGTCACATAAAATCGCCTGAAATTCAATGAAATGTCATTTATTTGCCAAAGTTTTCTAGAAATACTTTAAAATAATTCGAGATTCAAAAAAAAAGTGTAATCCCTTAACATTTTTTATATCTCCTAACCTCCTTTAGAATTCCTTGAAATCTTTGAAGATCATAAAAATTCATTAAAAAAATTATAAATCATTTGGAAGCCCTTGAATAATATTTCAAGTGAACTTATTCATTAATGTTCTGTTTTAAAAAATCTTTTGAATCACTAGAAATCTTTGAAATCCCTTGAAATCCTTGGAGATTCAATAAAATCCATAAATATTGTGAAATCCCTTCAAATATTTTGAAATCCCTAGAAATCTTTGGAATCGCTAGAAATCACTTAAAATTTAATTTAATTTGTTTTTCAAAGTTCATTAGAAATTCCTTGAAATATTTGGAAATCCTATAAAATCCTTTTAAATGTTTTTTTTTCTTCTAGAAAAGCCTGATAAATAAGTTTAATTTTCTTAATGTTTAAGAGATTTCGAATAACTTTTACTTATTTGTACTTATATAAATGGATTTTTACGATTTTCAAATGTTTCAAGGTGTTTCGAGGGATTTCGACTAATTTTCAGAGAACTTTAGGGAAAAAATTAAATTTTATTTCAATATTCTTCTACGGATTTCAACAGTTTTAAGATTTTAAAGCTTTTGAAAGAATTTATAAAAATTTGACAAATCTCAGGGGATTTGAAAAGAATTGCAGTATTTCGAAGATTTCAAGGGATTTATAGATAACTAAATTCTGAAAAATCAAATTTCCAGGGACAACTACCGATTTCAAATTTTTTTAGGAGTTTTAAGGGATTTCAAGGGATTTCACAGATTTCTAAGGATTTAAACGACATTTTTAGACAACTTTAATTTTTTCGATTTGCAAAGATTTCAAGAGATTTGCACGGATTTTAAGGGATTTATAGAGCACTTTATGTGATAAAATAAATTTCATTCCAAGGGATTTTAGCAAATTCCAAAATTTTCAAGGGACATGAAAGAATTTAAAAACTTTCAGAGAATTTTAAAAATTTTAAGTTTTTTTGAAAGATTTGAAAGAATTTTATGAGATTAAAAAAACAGGGGATTTCAGAGCATTTTTTAGGATTTCCAAAGATTTTAAAGGATTTCTGGATAACTGAATTCTAGAAAATAAAATTTCAAGGGATTCCTAATGATTTCAAAGATTTCAAGGGATTTCAAGGTATTTCAAAGAATTTCGCAAGATTTAGAGAATTTCATTGAATCTCTGAGGATTTCAAGGGATTTCAACGGCATTTTTAGAGAACATTAAGTAATAAGTTTAATTAAATTATATTCAAGGTAATATGCTTTTCATTTATAATAATGAATTGTTACGATTTATAAATAATTTAAGGGATTTCAAAGAATATTATAGAATTTTCGAAGATTTCAAGAAATTTCACAAAATTTAAGGGACTTCATCTGAACTATATTTCAATGATTTTAGGTGATTTTACGAATTTCAACGAATTCATAAGGAATAAATTTATTTTATTTTATTTCAAGGGATTTCGAAGGATTTTAACAATTTCAATATCTTAAAGCTTTTGAAATAATTTCGAGAGATTTAAAGAATTTCAGGATATTCCAAAGAATTTTTTGGGATTTCGGAAGATTTTAAAGGTTTTCAAGATAATTAAATTTGAGAGAATGAAATTTCAAAGGATTTCTAACGTTTTCACATATTTCGAGGGATTTTAAGTTATTTTAATGAATTTCACTAGATTTACAGGATTTTATTGAATCTCCAATGATTTCAAGCGTTTTTCAACGCAAAATTAGTTAATGATATTAATTTTAAACTATCTTTCAACAACAAAGTTGAATTGTCAATGAAAAAGATGAACATTCCACCAAAAAGGATGAATTTTTAAAACCAAAATATAAACTTTTAGCGAAATGGTAATTTTGTACAAAAATAGTTGAATTTTGAATAAAACAGTTGAACTTTCAATAAAAAATGATGAATTTTTGATGAAACTGATGCATTTACAACCAAATAATAATATTTTATGTGTCTGCAAAACTTTATTTTAAAAATCATATAATTTTTCCCTGACCAATTATTTCATCAGTTTTCAAAAAATTAATAATATTTTTACGGATTTAAAGAAATTTCGAAATATTGGAAGAAATTTCACAAGATTCGAGAATTTTATTAAATCTACCAGGATTTCAAGGAATTTAGAAGATTTATCGAGATTTAATTGGGTTTCTAAAAAAGAACTGTAACGAAAAAGTTTAATAGAGATTTAAGTCGGTTTTTAAAAGAGAATTTAAACTCAAGCTCAAGGAATGTGAAGGAATTTCAATAATTTCAAAGGATTTTAAAGATTTTGAAGTTATTTAAAAATTTTCAAAAGAATTTCGAGAGATTTGAACGATTTTAAGGGAAGTAAAAGTATTTTGTAAGTTTACAAATATTTCATAAATATTACAAGATTTAAGACTTTTTTTTAATCTGAAATTTTACAATTTCAAGGGATTTTACCGGATTTCTGAGAAACTTAATAAAATAAATTTGATTTATCCTATTTAAAAGTGATTTTAAATGATTTCTACCGATCACAATTCCTGAGATTGTAAGATATTTTTACGGATATTAAAAGATTTCAAGAGACTTCAAAGGATTTTCATCTAATATAAAAATAAATCATTCCTTTGAAAATTTTCTTATCAAATTTGTTTATAACAATAAGTTTCCTATTTGTTTTTTCATGAAATGTAAATCAATAAAAAATTGAAACTGAATAACTGTAAAAGTTGCAAGTTTGACATACTTTAAATGGCAAAAGCTTGGATTTCGAAAAAATGGAAAAAAGAAGTATTTGTTATAAACGTTATTGTGAATTAAAGTATAGTCGCCAAAGGAATTTTCAAGGAATGATTTCTACCCAATGACTTTGAATTTTGATCCCCCAATACACTTTCATTGTGCCCGGAAAATGCCCCAAAAAATTCAAAATAGCAGTTTTCTTTCAAATTCATGCCAAACACTGTATTTTCAATTTTTTGTGCATGAATAAATTTTAATTCATAATTTTAGAGCTTCCAAGTATTTTTTAAATAATTTTAAATTGTTTGAACAATTATTATTTTTTAAAACAGTTTTTCCCCCTGTGAATAGTGAAAAGTTATTGTTTTATGCAATTAATGACAGAGTTGACAACTGATACGAGTAATATTTATTTACTTGAAATTATCCGTAAATATTTAAACAATTAATAATCACTTACTTGCGTATCTTTATTATAGAAGGTGGAGAAAAGTCTAGTTTTTTTTCGAATCTCTCACACTATGTCGCTTATTATTCAGTATTTCAGAACGAAAATCCTATATTTTAATTAAATTCAATTGTGAACGCAAATTATTATTGTTAAACAATATATGGTATACGCTCTATGATAAGAAAATACTGAACAATATGTGACATAGTGTAAGTAAGAGTTAACTGTATCATTCATTTAATAAAATAATAACTTGTTACGAATTTAGGAAGAAAAAATTTTTTGAACAAATAAAAATTGTTCAAAGATTCACGAAATATGTTGAACAGGTTGAAAAATGTTGGAAAAATTCAGAAAAATAACGTCTTTACCATGAATTTGATAGAAAACTGCTATTTTAAATTTTTTCAGGCATTTTCCGGGCACAAAAAAAGGGTATTGGTGGCTTAAAATTGAAAGTTGTTGGGTAGAAATTATTCTTTCAAAATTGCTCGAAAGGTTTCTATACTTTAATGCACAAAAAGTTTACAATAAGTACTTCTCTTTTCCATTTTTTCGAAAACCGAGCTTTTTCCCTTTAAAACCGCATGGCAATTTCAAAAGCCTGGGGGTACGGGTTAAATCTGCAAAAAGAGAAAAGAAACCCGATTTTATTTTTTCTGGAAACGACCAAATTGGGGGGAATCGATTACCAAAAATCGAAAGTTGAATTTTTACAGGTACAAATTTGGACCACCCTAATGACACAGTTTCTGCTAAGTCTTTTTGAAATATGACAGAAGCTTTTTATTCTATATTATATTCTCAATTTATATTAAAGCTTCCCTTGTACTTTATAAGCTCATTTCAAAAGCTTAATTAACACAATTAAAATAGCGCTGCTCTGACGTTCCCGTTGAATTTCATTCATTACACGTTACTAAATATCATGCTTAAAAATGGTAGAATGTAAAAGGTGAATATGGAAGTTAATTTAAATACTAAAAGAAGATCCCCGTTGTCAAACTTGGATGGAAAATAAAACTTCAGTTTTAATAAGTCTGCAAAGTCACTCTCCTGTAAGGAATATGCTCTAAAAGTATCTTAAGGCTCTTAAAACGACTCAAGTTTTCGCTAGATCCATAATATGTCCACAAAAATGCATTCATTAATTAAATATTTCAACCACCTAATCTAAAGGCTATTATACCGACCAGAACAGAGAGATTTTTCCAAAAAATGTTCTTGTTGTCTCTTTTGTTTTGTAATTCAAAGTTCAGTATTTTTTGGTGCCTGTGAAATATAATATAATACAATAATAAAAATTATTAATAATAATATATAATGATAATTTTTCGAAAATATATATAATATATCATCCTGCTTTTGTACTCTTCTTCTGCTGAATGTACCCAAATTCTTCAAAAAGGTTTTAGGAATATTTGATAAATATCTACTTTTTCAATTTATTATTTTGAACACTCCACTCGATTTTGATAATAGTAAGTGACGAAAAAGATAACTTCCTTAAGAGTACAAAAGGAGAATAATATATTATATATATTTAAGAAAAGTTATAATTATATATTATTAATAATTTTTACTATTATATTATAATATTATATTATATTATATTGCTCTCAGCGGCGAAAACACGCTACTTACAGATTTTATTCGACTTGAAACTATACTGGGTGATTGCAGCCCGGCATACACAATAGCTAGCGTATTGCATTTTACAGTCGCAAAAGACACTCAATTTTCAATTACAAAAAAACAATAACATTTTTCGAAAAAATCTCTCTGTTCTGGCTTGTATAATTACCTGTAGATTATGTGTTTAAAATATTACATTAAACAATGCATTTTTGCAGACGTACTATGGATCTGGCGAAAACCCGAGTCGTTTTAAGAACCTTAAGGATTGCGAAAAGTTAAAACTTAAACTAAAATATCTTTCGTCAATTTTAATGAGTGATAAGCTTTTTCAATCAAAGTCTTATTCGGCTTCTCAGGATCC
>JAABKJ010009465.1:0-11197 GCA_011634705.1 Andricus grossulariae
ATATAATAATATTAATAATAAATATTATATATATTTATATATTTCCCCTTTCTTGAGCTCCATTTGCGCTGTGATCCCTGAAAGAATTTTCAACAAAATAGTTGAATTTTCCACCAAAGAGGTGAATCTTTAAAAAATGAATTTTTAACAATCTATTTTAACTTTCAACCAAATAGTTGAATTTTAAATAAGAAAAGATGAATTTTCAAGAAAATAGTCCAATTTTCAAATAAATAGATGAATCTTTAAATGAAATGATTAATCTTCAATAAAGAAAAGGAATTTTTTTAAATTAGTTTAATTCTCAACCAAGTTAGTTGAACTTTCCACACAGAAAAAAAAGAATTTTTAACGTAATACTTCAATTTTCCAATAAAAAAGTCGAATTTTTAACAAATAAAAGATCAATTTTCTGTAAAACAGTTGAATTTTCAACAAAAAGAAGACTTTTCAAGGAAGTAGTTAAACTTTCATCCAACCACATGAATTTTCAACTAAAATAATGAATCTTCAACTGGAATAATTTCATTCTTGAACTTTTGAATTTTTTTTAAGTTTTTGAAGTTTACGGAAATTTACTTGTAGCAATAACTCGTTTTTACTACAAGAAATAAATTATGTTTCAAACAATTATATGCTGGTAAAATTTTTGTTTTAATTTCTTTAAATAAAACTAGTCTCACTAGAAACAATATTCACTGTACACAGATTTAATTTAATATATCCAAGTATCTACTCTTACCAAAAATATTGTTTTTAATTTTTATTTGAGTTATTAATCACGTCAGTTGAAATTGAAAGGCAGCTAATTTAAAAATGTCCGATATTTAAATTAGATTTTTCCCTGTATTAATTATCTTCAAATAATTAATTATTTTACGAGTCCTGTTTATAATTGTTTTTTAATTTATGTCATGCAGAAGTACTTTAATATATAATAGTAAAGATTGAGGAAAATTAAACGCAAATTAAGAAATGTGTGAAAGATCTCTTCTGTGCGATTTGTCGATATTGCACATTTATAATGGGTGCCTGGATTAACTGAATAATCTGACTAGGCATATACGCATTTAGCCAAGGTTAAAAGATCAGCTCTGGAAATCAACGATGCACTTCATACGATGACGTATGAGTTGAAAGATCATATTTACTTTCCGTTCAAGAAACTTCCATTTCTGTGTGTGTCTCTGAAATGAAAATTTCTCATTTTATCCACACTGAGAACATTTTTTCTGCAATGTTTTTGTGAGAGAAATGCAAATTCAATTTTTTATTTTTAGAGCATTCAGTCTTTTTTTTCATATTAAAAATTCTGAAAATCCTATATAATAAAATTCGTTTTAGATCTTCTGGAATTTTTTTAATCGAAATTTCCCAATGAGGAATTTTAATTCTAAAAATGTATCTCTAAAAGAACATATTTAAATTGTAAATCATTCTTTAATAATAAAGGCAACAATTCTGTTCTTAGCTTTTTAATATTAAGAAATAATATAAATTACAGGTACTGACAATATGATTTCTGAAATTTTTTTTAATTAATCAAGTTTTATCTTAAATGATTAATTTTAAGCTTTAAAGATTTCAAAATATGTCGAAAAACAATCTGGAAGATTTTAAGATAATTTTTTCAATTTTTTCAGGATTTAAAATTTTTTGGGAATATTTTCAAAAGATATTTCGAAGTTTTAGCAGTTTGGAAAAGATTAAAAAATACTTCAAAGTTTGAAAAGCTTTTAACCAATTTTAAATAAAATGTAGGTTTTTGAAGACTTTAAAACCAAACTTTGAAGATTTTTAAGGAATTTTAAGGTTTTACGATAATACAATTTGTTTCTGAAGATTCCAGGAAATTTAAATCTTTTCTTTCTTACTTTGAAAACTTGATTTAAAAAAGAAGATTTTAAAGCAAAATTTTACAATTTTGCAAGATTACTAAATTTTAGAGAAAATTCGAATATGATTAAGAGATATTTATAAGTTTTGAAAACATGCCAAAAAAATACTATACTCAAAAATATTTCAACAATTTTAAAAGAAAATAAAGGTATTAAAATTTATGGGTAAATATTTAATGATTTTTTATTTCACCAAATTTATTTTAGGAAAATATTTAAAAAGATTGCAAGACATTCGAAATCAATGAATAGTTATTCGAAATTTTTAATTTGTATTAAAAGTAATTATTCTCCACCGATTATAATTTACCTCGCAATTGTTTTCTTTCTTCTCTGAAAAAAAAACTTTTTTGGTTGAAAATTCATCAATTTCGTTGAAGATTTGTCTTTTTGCTTGGAAAATGCGTCGTTTTGGATGAATTCAACTATTTTTTATTTGAATTAAAATCTTTTTTAGTTTTAATATCAACTCTTATATTTTTCGTTGAGAATTCATCTTTTTTGTTTGAAAATTCTTGGTTAAAAGTTAAACTACTTTGGTAAAAGTGCACTTTTTTGATTGAAGATTTATCATTTTAGTTAAAAAATTATCTCTTTTGTTAAAAATGTAACTGGTTTGTTGAAATTTCGTCTTATTTGTCAAAAAATTAATCTTCTTGGTTAAAAATTCATCTTTTTCGCGGAAGATTCAACTATTATGTTGAATTTGTTTAAATTCACCTGCTTTTTATCTAAAATTAAAATCTTTTTAGAATGAAATTTCAACTATTACATTTTTCATTAAGAATTTATCTTTTTTTGGTTGAAAATTCAACTAGTTGGTTAAAAGTGGAACTATTTGATTAAAAAGTCATTTTCTGTTGTAGAGGATTAATAATTTTAGTTCAAAATTCTTCTTTTTTGGCAATAACTATTGAGCAATACCTATTTGACATGTTCATTTAATGTGACCAATCACAAATCAAATATTTAAAACTAAACAATTCGTTTTGAAAAATAAAAAAATAAAATTATTTTAGAATATTTTTAAACAATATTTTAATACATTGTAGAGTTTTGAAGCTTTCGAACAAAAAAATTAGAAGCTTTTTAAGAAATTGGAAGGGGTTTTTATTTCAAAAAATTCATTTTAAATGAATATTTAAAAATATTACAAAAAATATTTTGATGTAGAAAATAATAGCAATAACATTTTTGGTTTAAAGAAACTTAATATTTCAATTTTTAATGCTTCTAACTTAAAATTGTTTAAAATGACATTGAAAATTCGAATCATTTTAAAATACATTAAAAGTTCTGAAGAAATTTCAAAAATAATTAAAAATTGGATAATATTTTCAAAAATTGTAAAAACATGCAGATTTTTTGCTGATTTAAAAATAAAATTTGGAAATGTTTCAAGATAATAACAATATTTCTTACGATCCCTGGGAAAGTCTTAACTGATTTTTTATCTTGTAAACATAATTTGAGAATATTTCAGAAGATTTCAAAACATATTTTAATGTATAAAATAATAACAATTAAATTTCCGGTTTAAAAGCTTTTAATATTTCAATTTTTAATGCTACTTACAATTACTACCTACAATTTAAAAACATTTAAAATGTTATCGTATAATTATATTGTTTAACTAGAAATCTTGAAACTGTTCTATAATTTATAAAAGAGTTTATTTTAAATTATGCAGTTTAGCGGCATTTAAATTAATATTTCTAAATTGAGAGAGTTCGACTATCAGTGATTTAATATGCATTCGTTTTTAATTACTTCAAATGAAAACATTTTCAGCTTTAAGAATTTCGAATTTTGTAATTTCAAGGACCGTAAAAAATTTTTGCGAACCAGGAAAAAATCGGAAACTAACCGGGAATTTTTAATTAAACGGGTGTTTATCAAACGTGTATTAAACGTCAAATAATGTTTTTTTAATATTAAAATTTATAAAAGTAATTAAAATTTTATGAAAATGTTTTCGAAATTTTTATTTAAATCTCTATTAAAACTGCCACTCTGAAATTAAGAAGGTATAATAATTTTGAATGAAGATTTTGCATAAAAATCAGAAAGTGCAGCATTCCTTTGGTGAGCATCTGTTTCTTGCGTAAGGAATTCTATTATTACGTAATTAGCCTCGGCTTCATCGCACTGTCAGACTGTCGGGACCATTTGGTCTGCCGTAAAACTGACTTTTCGATCATCACGATTCCTCGGGCGAACTCGTACATTACTCAGCACCCATCTACAAATGAATAAAATCAACATTTATCTTCTCAGAACAAAGTCTTCTTCATAAAATCGCAGAAAAAGTATTAAATATAGTGGTAGTGACTACCATAACGAATTAATTCAATCTTTCCAGATTTTTTTTTATTTTTATTATTCAACATTTTTAGAGACTACGTTTTATTAAAAAAATTCCAAACATGGATAGGTACTTCAGTATTTAAATTTTTTTCTGTCTTTCGATTATCGTAAATGATGTTAAGAGTCTGTATATTATTTTTAACATCCTTTAACCTAATTTACTTTTAATGACTAGATGAATTCTCTACAAAACAGTTGTATTTTCTACCTGAAAATAATCATTTTCACCAAAACCTGTAATAGTTGACATTTAAACTAAAAAAGATTTTAATTTGAAATAAAAAGCACTTGAATGTAAAAAGAAGCATTTTCAACAAAATACTTGAAGTCTCAAATAAAACAGATTATTTTTCAACCATACAGTTGCATTTTTAACTAAACAAAATTGATTTTCTGCCAAAAAAGACGAATTGTCAACAAAATTCATATTACGTTTTCTACCAAATAGTTGAATTTTCAACCAAGAAGATTAATTTTCCACCAGAAAAGACAAATTTTTAACAAAATACATCAATTTTAACCAAATAGTTTAATTATTAGCCCAAAAAATGAATATTCAACAAAAGACATAAGTTTCTAGTCAAGTAGTTAAATTTTCCACCGAAAAAGACGAATTTTCAACCAATTATATAAATTTTCAAGAAAATATTTTGAATAATGGATGTGATGTTAGTCAAAATTTTATTTATTTAATTTTTGGTTTAAATTTTTTCGTTTCTGAACCTTTTTCAACTGAATAGTAGAATTTTTAAACTAAGAAAGATACATTTTTAACAAAAAATGGAGTACTTAAATTTTGATTGAGGAGAATTAGGTTTCAATAAAAATAATTAATTTTCTACAAAACAATTTAATTTTAAACCAAATAGTTGAATTTTCAACAAAATAATTAAATTTTCAGTTAAAAAAAATTAATTTTCAAAAAAAAAAAAGAACGAATTTTCAACTAAAATTCTGAATCTTCAACCGAAAAAATGAAATTGTAAGAAAGTAGATCAACGTTCAACTAAGAAGTTGAATATGTGAAGATTAATTTTCAATCAAAAATGTAATAGTTGATGTTTCAACAAAAAAATGATTTTAATTTGAATTAAAAAGTAGTTGAATTTACCCTAGAAAGTTGAATTTTCAAAAAATTTCTTAGTTCTCAACTAAAACAGGTTAATTTTCAACCAGGCAGTTGCATATTTAACCACAAAAATTTGATTATCTAGCAAAATAGGCTAATTTTCAACAAAATACATCATTTTTTTTATTTTTGAGCCGCTAAAATGATTTTTTCACAAAACAGTTGAATTTTCAACCCAATAATGTGAATTTTCAACAAAAAAAGTAAATTTTCAACCGAAAATTATTCATTCTTGACTAGACAAAATAGTTAAGGTTAAAAAAAATTCGTTAGTCTAGAAAGAAACAAAATTTCAATCAAATCGTTGAATTTTCAAGATGAAAAGACATAGTTTCAGCAAAAGAGTTAAATTTTCAATCAAGAAATATCACTTTTTAACATAAAAGTGAAATTTTCAACAAATTAATTCAATTTTGAACCAAAAAATAAAATATTTAATAGTTGGATTTTTTATTGGTTTCCAATAATTCAGTTCGCATTTAAGTTGAAAAATGAGAAAATGGGGAAAGATTGTGAAGCCTGGGATAAATAAATATAAATTTTAATAATTTATAGATTAAAGAATAAAGTTTTAAATAAACATTGAAGTGCATTTTTAATACTGGAATAATGATATGACACTATTTCGACACTATTTTTTCAAATTTGTGACACTATTTTTAATCTCTAAAGTGAGTCCGAGGCCTGGAAATATAAAAAAATTTACGTTAAGAAATACAATTATCCTTTTTTGGAATCGGAAATTTTCTGAAAAGAATTATAATTCTAAGATAGGAAATTTCGGAAATGAATTTTTTTTTATTTGTAAATTCTTTTTTTTTTGCAAATAAAAATTTAACAGAATTTGAAACTTCTTTGAATTTTTGGTAATATATGTAATTGTGTCCTTGGAACAGAGAATTTCGTCAAAAAATTATTATTTAGACTATGGGACAAGAAATTTCCGTAATAATGACAATTTTCACTTTGGAAAATAATTTCAATTCTAATTTAGAAGAAGGGAGAAAAATTCCCGTTTAAGTTCATAATTATAATTCTTTTTACAAAATTCTTGGTTACAAATCCGAATTGTAATTTTAATGACTAAAAATTATCTGATGTTCCAACTCAGAATTATAATTCTTCTCCTAAATTCCCTGTTCAAAATCAGAAATGTCTGAAATCTAATAACATTTTTAGAAATCTCTTGAAATCTTTAAAAATTGTTAAATATCATTCAAATCTTTTGAACACTTCTCAATTTTCTTGCACCAAATCAGGATTTTCTTTATTGTAAAAATTATTTTTTTTTTTGCAAATAAAAATTGACCAGATTATAATTTTATTTTTTAGTTATTTTTTTAATTAATTTGTACTTTGGAACAGGGAATTTCCGTAAACAATTATTGACTGAGAAGAGGGAATTTTCGATATGGAACGGGAATATTAGAAAATAATTTTAATTCCGATTTAGAAGAAGGGAATTTAACAAAATTCCTGTTAAAATTTAGAATTATAATTCCTTCACAAAATTCTTCGTTCTAAATCAGAATTGTAGTTCTTATGGCCAAAAATAATCTGATGTACCAATTCAGAATTATAATTCTTTTCCAAAATTCCCTGTTCCAAATCAGAAATCTTAAAAAAAATTAAATGATTAGAAATCTCTCGAAATCTTTAAAAATCGGTTTAAATAATTTAAATTTTTGAACTCTTCTGAATTGACCGGGTAAAATTAGCGATTGACCTTGAGAAAACCGGTAAATTTCAGATTCAAACGTTCAAGATCGTAGAAATTAAACTTAAAAGATTTAAAAATAAAAAAAGTACAATTATTTTAATTTTCTATTGATATTACCTTATTATTTAGCTTATTTTCCTTAATTTTCTTTGTAGAAAGTTTTTATCTGACAAAACTCGAAATTCGGGTTTCGTAATGCATTATTTTTGGATGGAAAAGCCACTCGAGGCAATTCAGATGTAGTATCTAACAATAAGCTGGCTCATAGAATCAAAAGGGATGGAGATGTCTCCTTATACGAGAATATAAGCTTTATAAAAGGCAAGAAACATAACATTTTTTACTTCGTAAATATTTAAGATACTTATGTAGTACTCGAACAATAATTCTTTTATAAGAGCATTCAAAGGTATTATTTTGCTCCTCACTTTTCATGTTATATAGCCTCGAATTTAATTTAAAAACGCAGTATTCAATCTTACAGGATCTGAAATTATTATAATACATAAAATTTCAGTTAAATCATTGTTAAGATTATGATACATTAAATGTAAAAAAATTTATATTACTTTACCTACACGGAAATATTTTCAGAAAAGAAAATATGTTAATAACAATAAGTATTTTATTGTACAAACGTACAATTTTTTAATTTCTTTATGGCCTAAAATTTTGCGTAGTCCGATACACCTTGTGTAGTTTGAACTCAAAATTTTCAATGGAAAAGTAACTTAATTTTCTACAGAATTCCAATGTTTCAACCTAATTTTGTTAAAAGTATTAAAAATAAACTTCAATGTTTATTTAAACTATTATTCTTTGGCTGGAAAATCTACTACTAAATCTCTTGTTGAAAATTCAACATTTTTATTTAAAAAATTTTCCTTCTTTTTTGAAAATTCAACTGTTTTACTGCAAATTTGCCTTTTGGGTCGAAAATTCAACAATTTGGTAGAAAATTCAACTGTTTGGTCGAAAATTGAACTACTTTGTTAAAAATCCAATTTTTTAGTTGAAGGTTCATCCTTTTAGTTCGACATTCATTTATTTGGTTGAAAATTTAACTATTTGGTTGAAAATTCAACTACTTAATTGAAAGTCGAACTACTTTCTTAAAAATCAACTTCCTTCAAAATTCACTTATGTGGTTAAATATTGATCTATTTCGTTAGAAATTAATTTTTTTTGTCGAAAACTAATTTTTTTTATCTGAAAATTTAACAATTCCAGTTTTGGTTGAAAATATATCCTTTTTAGTTAAAAATTGGATTATTTTGTTTTAAATTCGTATTTTTTGGTTAAAAATTAATTTGTTGTTGAGGATTCACGTATTTTGTTTGAAATTTGTCTTTTTTGACAAATTTAATTGTTTTTTATTTTTAATTAAAATTTGTTTTGGTTGAAGTGTAAAATATTACATTTTTCGTCGAAAATTCATCTTTGTAATTTGAAAATTTAACTTCATATTTGAAGGCTGAACTACTTTCTTAAAATTTATTTTTTTGGTAGAAGATTCATAATTTTAGTAGAAGACTTATTGTTCAAAATAAATTTTTTAAACTGAAAATGAACTATTTTGCTGAAAATAATGAATATTCAACTTTCCGGTAGACAATTCATTCTTTTGGTTTGAAAATTCAAATATTTGGTAAAAAATTCAACTGTTCAGTAGAAAATTAGTTTTTGTTATTTAAAATGAATTTTTTTTAATGATTATTGAACTGTTCCACTTTTGTTACAAAGTTGATCTTTCTTAGTTTAGAAATTCAACTTGACAATTTATTGTTGTTGACAATTTATGTAATTTGTTGAAAATTCGTATTTTTTGTAAAAAATTAATCTTCTTGGTTGAAAATTCATCTGCTTGGTTAAAAATTTATGTATTTGGTCGGCAATTCATCTTTTTGGGTGAAAATCAAACTATTTGAGCGAAAAATCAACTGTTTTGTAGAAAGCTCGTCTTTTTGGCTTGAAACTTTAACATTTTGAATAAAATTCGTTTTCTCTATTGACTGACAAATTTGTCTTGGTAGAAAATTCAATTGTTTTGTAAAAAATTAGTTCTTTTTATTGAAAATAAATTTCCTTAAATGAAAATTGAACTATTTCATTTTTGGTTAAAAAGATGTCTTTTTTAGGTTAAAAATTCAACTTCTTAGCTAAAATTTTATGTAATTTGTTCAAAATTCATCTTTTTCAGTAGAAAAGTATTCTTCTTGTTTCAAATTAGTTTTTTTTTTGTAGAAAATTAATCTTCATGGTTGAAAATTTACTTTTTTGGTTGAAAAATAAACTATTTGGATGAAAAATCAACTGTTTGGTAGAAAGCTTATCTTTTTTGGTTAAGATTAATGAAGATTATGATTATAAGTTTGCAACTGTTACGTTAAAAATGAATCTGTTTTGGTTGAAGATTCAAGTTGGAGATTCTTCTGTTTTTATTCATTTTAACTGTGTTTCACTTAAAATGAAAATCTTTTCTTTGTTAAAATTAAAATATCAACTATTACATTTTTTGTTAAAAATTGATATTTTTTGGTTGAAAACCCAATTTTAAAAAAAACCCCTCCTTCAGAAAAAACTGTTAGGGGCAAGTGGCGTATGGTGTCAGTGCGGGGCACGGTGACTCTTGTAACTAGCGCTCATGTTTCTTCATTTTCATATTAGTTTTTTACATAAAATACCTTTCTTTACTACTCAAGAAAGTTATTTTATATGAAAAAACTAATATAGAAATAAAAAACACGAGCAATATTTGCAAGAGTCACCGTGCCCAGCACTGACACCATACCCCACTTTCCCCTACGTAATTTATGCACGGCACCATTCAAATCCACAGGGCCAGGGTTATTATTAATTTTAACTCTTTTGATACATTTTTTCTTCGGTATTTTTTACTTTTAAAAATTAATTTAGGAAATGTAGAACTTTCTGCAGTGCACTTGATGAAAATCTAGACTGCGAAAAATGTGCTAAGCTATGAATTAGGTTGTCAAATGTTTTTGAGAGATTAATCTAAAATAAATTATACCTGCAGTATTTCCTGTGACAAAAGGAGGACATTGTCGCGAGATAATACATTTTCTTACGCACCCACGCGGCTTTCATGATATCAAATTATGGAAAATATCACCTGCATTAATTTAAATTTGTTGCAAGAATAGGTATAGAGCAACGAGTCTGATGTCTGGTTGCAAAATAGCCTTTTGACCCCGTTAAAGTCTCATCGTAAACTTTGTCTTCGCTGACAGTGAACGTATTATTATCATCGTGTACAGAGATGCATTGCACATGCATTTATTTTCGGCACAGAAATAACGCGTTGGCGTTACATTTAATGTCGCTCTTGCTCTTTTCTCTGAATCTATAATTATTATCAGTATTATTTTTATTATTATTATTTTAATCTGACAGAATTGCATTGATATTTGACCGTCTAAAGTCGAGTAATGTGGGCAAAAACTTGAAAATAATTCGAAACTTTTTTGCCGATACTATCCGACGAATAGTATCTGACCACTAACCGGGTGACCTATCAAAAATTAGCCTTAACTTTAAAAGGTGATAGCACCGTCAGAATATATATAAAAATATTTTTTCAAACTATTGAAAAACTGATTTAATTTTGTGTTGAATGAGCTTTAATCAAAGTAATTTGGATTTGTTAGTATTGAATTATCACGTGAGAAAGACAAAAGTAAAATTCCGATATTTAAGGAATTTTATACTTCAACTTCAACGCTTGACAGGAGCGAAGAAAATAAATTTAATAACACCAGCACACAAAAAAAAGTGGTCTGCTCGGTGGACAACACCGGCATATCTATATGTTTTTGGGGTCGCTGAATCCGAATCCGGGGTCCAAATACCCAAGTTAGCTCGTACTTTTCGAAAAAACGCAAAAATAGACGTAAAGTCGTACAAAACAAATGACTGTGAAAAAAACAAATGACTGTGAACAAAACAAATGACAGATCGCGCTCGAACTTCACGTCAAAACAAATGTCTGTGAACAAAACAGATGACAGATCGCACTCGAACTTCACGTCAGTAAAGAGGACATTGGTGCCAAGTTAGCTTCAT
>JAABKJ010009467.1:0-11197 GCA_011634705.1 Andricus grossulariae
TTTAATAATGTTATTCATTGAGAATTACTGACAATGTTACTTATTTAAGTACCACTATCAAGATGCATAAAAATAATCATTACGAAAAAACCGCTTAATCAGACGTAAAATTGCTAAAGATGACTGTTTATTTAAAATGTTGTTAATAACAATAACAATTGCGGGTTGGTGCCACACTTTCTTGATGAAATATAACCGCTGAGATAGCTGCAACATGATTGAGCAGAAAACAATAATTTTTTCCCGATGGAACTCTCCATTTTTTAATTTGTTTATAATATTGTTATTAACAATAGAAATATATAACATTTACATTTTTCTGCAGCCATTTATTATAATTTAGAATTAACTTGAAAGTTGTTTGATGAGAGAAACAATACTTCGAAAAAAAAGTACAATTTGTTTATTAGAATATTTATAATAATGGTAATTGTTAACTAATGGTTATTTTTCATTCTAAATACTACTTCTGCAATTATTTGCAATAATTCTGATAGATAGCGACTTCTCTGTCTTTTTTCGAAAAAAAAATATATTCGTAAAATGTCAAAGTTTGACGTTCTATTTATTTAAATAATAAATTCCACAGAGTTTAATATGAAACATTCGCTCTATAAAGTACTGATAACTCAAAACAAACCATACAGAAAGTATAACATAATTAAAACAAATTATTTGGATAAACTTCAACCTTACATGCTTTCATTAAAAATAGTGTAGAAATTACTAAAATAAATACTAACACGAATAAAAAGTAAAATTTTAAGGCAAAAAATAATACTTACAAATTTTCCAGAACAAATAAATACTTTGATGTTCATAAAAAATAAATGTATTGGAAAAATGCATTTTTTTCGAGTTTTTTTAATTTTTAATTTTTGACCTTAAAATTAATGGCCGGGTATTTTTGATACCGACAAAAATCGGGAAATTCCTTTTACAAGACGAGTCTGAAACCCATACAATTTGTTTTGTTTTTTAATTAAAAGAGAATATTTTTCAATATTTAACAATATTTGAACTGCCTAGAATCGTTAAAATTTCAGAGTTCTAAATTTAAACTTTGAACGTTAGATTTTGACTGTTTAATTTTGTTGGATTTTTAATTTTTAAGCCAAGTTTTTTTACTTTAATTTATAAATAACAACTGAACAATTATTCATTTTAAACGACTTAAAATAAAAAGAATGTGTTGATTCATTCTTTCATTTAGTACATTGAAAATGATAACGTGGATTTATATTTTTATACCAGAGATCTTTCAACGGTTCAATTTATAAAAGTATAAATTATTGAGCGTTTAAATTAAAAAATTTTAAGCTTCAATTTTAAAAGTTTATAATTTAAAAGACTTCCAATTTGAGTGCTTTAATTTACAGTTCAGTTTTGATCTGATTACTTAAAATGAAAAAAATTTCAGCTCTTAAGATTTCGAATTTTTTTATTTCAATGACCGCGAAAAATTTTTTGTGATCCGGGAATAAACCGGGAAATGACGAGGATTTTTTTCTTCTCCTGCAACGGACCCATGTGAAAACTCAAGACCATAATACGATCGGGAATTTATTAAAAAAAAAAACAAGAAAAAACACACAATTCTGTTTCCCAAATGCTGTATTTATAAATAAGAAAAACTTATATAAAAAAAATAGCCGAAATAAGGCAGAAAAGAAGCAAAAGAAATTTCTCTGAGTGACTTTTATGCTGGCATTAGCAGTCAGTCTTACGCAGGAAATAAAAATTTCTAAATTTTTTCGAAAGTGAGTTTATTGCATACAACATTTTTAAAGAACCAAATAAACATTGTGATAACAGGATTTGTTCAAAATCTCGTTTTTAGAAATGAGATTTTTTTTTAATTCAATAGATTTTTAGTTCAAGTTTAGTTAAAATTGTAATGTAGTAATAATTTTTTCAACCTCTTGACATTTATATTTTTTTGAAATTATTATGAATTAATTTTAAAAAAATGTATAATTTGTCATTTTTTTCGGATTTTTAGCAAAAAAATATATGTTGTACTGTGATATCGCGATATTCAACTTTAACTTTCTCGGTACAGAATAATTCTTTTGGATCAAAAATGTTTGGTTCTGATTATCCATTCTCATCTCTCATATGCATATTTTTATTTTTGTAAACAGTGGAAAATTTGATTTTTAATCACTATACAAAGCAATCCAAAGCCAATTTTGAAAACCCATGCAATTCTAATCTCAAAATTCTCCGTTGATTTTCTCGCAAGTGGCTAATTTTTTTACATCAAGCTTTGTTTATCCACATTCAGGTACTTAATATCTGGGTAGCTTGTTTTTATTTTTTACTTTAACTGAAAATTGAATTTTTTATCGCAATATACAGCCGAGGCTGCTCGAATTTTAGGTTAGTGCCACTATGAGATTGTCAACTTCCACACCCATTTTCTCGAACCCGGATCAATTTTTTTGATCACATTTTGTTGGCCTCAATTGAGCAACACTTCAGCTTGGGAGTGGAATTTTGTTTTATTTTTAGATAGTGATTTAGATTTTACAGAACGCTTTTTCGCTCCCCTGAAAAATTCCCATTTTCTTGGTTATCTATAATTTTGTACTGCCACCCTTTAATTATAACTCGTTTTGTTTATGTTAGTACAAATTAAAAAAAAGAACAATTGCGTATGAACGCACTTTTTTTCAAGAGGTTTCTTCTTCTAAATATATAATATGAAATGTAATAAATTCAATATACAATGATTTGAGGAACTTCTCATTTGATGAAACAAAGTTTGAAAAGATAGGTGAATACTTTGAACAATTTCCTCCATTTATTTTGGGTTTTTCATTTAAACTAGCAAACGGGACAACAATTTATATATATATATATTATTATTATTAATTAATTATTTATTATTTATTTATTAAAATATTATTATTGCTTACTTGTAATCTGCACGTCGATTTCATTGCTACTGAAGCCAAGGGCCGAGAGTTCGAATAACGCGGGACTTCCCGCAGGAACCAGCCTGACCGAGTCACCAACTACTGACATTTTAGGGCCAGGCATGATACCTACTCGCCAAGGTGATCCTGAAATCAAAAATAAATGCTGAAATGAGTAATAAGAAATGGAAAGTTGCGACATAAAATTAATAAAGTTCCATTTAATCAAAATTTAATCCATGCAGTTTTTAAAATTCTGTTCCTGCAGGTCTACCAACCATTTAAATAAAAAATGTACTTCTAATATCTTCCAAATTTAACAGATACGTCCAATATACTTTTTCTTATCACAGATTCCCTCGGTATGACCTAATTTTGCCGAATTTTCAAAGTTCCAAATATAGGAAAATACCGAAAAAATAATTTCCGAAACAGAAATTATCGGAAGAATTAAAATTCCCGAATGAAAATAAACCTACCGAAAATGTTTATATAAGCAATATTTAAACCCGAATTTTTAAATACCCAAAATTATAAAATTCCCAAAATAGTAAATTATTGCTGAATTTTTTAATTCCCGAAAAAAAGATTAAACAGTACACATGAAAAAAACTATAAATTAAATATTATTTTTGCGTGAATTTAAAAATTCGGCAATTCACTATTTTTGAAAATTTTGAAATTCGACAATTTACTATTTTCGGGAATTTGATAACTTCGAGAATTCGAAAATTCGAGTTTTAAAATTCCGGAAATAAACATTTTCGGTAGTTTTATGTTCTTTCTGGAATGTTCATTTTTCGGGACATTTCTCTTTCGCTAATTATTTTTTCGGTATTTTGCAACAATCGGGAATTGGACTGATTCACACTTCTAGAGATAATTATTAAACTTATAAATTTTAAGTTTATCACATAATATCAATTTTTAATTTAAAAAAACCTCATTTCCTCTTAAAATTGAAAGTATTCTCCTTATTAAAAAAAAATAACATTCGAGAGTTAATAGAGCTCTATAGATCCCAAAAAAAAAGTTGTAAAAAGTTAATAATTATCAAGAAAAATATCGTCAAAAATCGTCCACTGTTATAACTATGTAAGTGCCACAAAAAGTATGATTTTTGCAATTGTTTTTTAAAACTCTAATTAACATAAAATATATTACTTAAACCCCAGGAACATTTTACAAGAGAAGTAGAAGGTTAAAATGAAAATTACCATTTTTTCAATTTTTTAAAACTTTTGAAAAAATGATTTTGTCATGAAATATTTGAAACACTAATAGCGCAAAAACAAATAAATGATTGTTCAATACAATTTTTTAAATTATTTGAATAATTTGTTAAAAAATGTGAGATATGGAAAAACTAATAGCGTATCACTATTTTTTATGAACTCAATTGGCGACGTACTATAAATAAACAATTATATCAATTATCAAATTATCAATTAATTATTTTATATTTTTTTATATTATATATATATTTTTTTAAATATTATTTTATACATTTATTTATTATTTATTTATTAATTATCAATTATCAAAAATTATAATAATTATATCATATATTATATATATGTATTGGATAGGTATACAGAATTTATATTCCTACTACATATATATAATATGACAAATTGGGTATACCAAAAAATTTTGAAACGATTTAAAAATCAAATTTTTTTACCACAGTGTTGTAGGTGAAAAAAATGAATTTCGAAACTGAATATGTGCAACTATAGCCTAAGTTATACCTTTTAAGTCAACAAATTAAAAAACAAAATTCCAAATCGGATATGATTCAGAGGTCACCTATTGGAGTTCTGTCTTTTTTATTGATTTGTTATTTTTATTTTCTCAATGTCTTGAAAATATACCATCATCATTGTTCATAATTTAATGGAAATTATAAAACTCATTTTAAGGGAAAATAATAATTGTATCATACTAAGTTTTACATTTTCCTATAATAATATGCCATAAGGTGTGCCAATTACCAAGTAAAATAAATATTTTTACTATATTTAAAAACAATTGAGAATTATTATTGTTATTATTATTGAAACTTATTATTGCAAGTGTCATATATTTTAAATTATAGTAATTTGAACCAAAAGATGCCCAATTAAGCTTGGAACTCGATATATTTTAAGCATACTATGAAGAAAAATTCGAAAAATTATAATTTTATCTTTTATTTTTATCAGCTTGTTTGTACTTATCAACGTACCAACAGAACATGTGTGCGTTTAGGATTTGAGGGATTTTTTTTTGCCTCATAAAATGAATCACCCTCATATAATACAATAAAAAGCAATAGCCCTTAAGTTAAATTTGATGGACGTCAGCTGTTAACCTTGAATTTTTGTTTTACTAATTTTAAACCTAAAATATTTGGAGCAAACTTTTTTTAGGCATTCAGGTAAAAATTCTCTAAAAGCGGGTTTCCCACCGACCGACCACAAAAAACCTATTAAAATTCAAGGTTATCGGCTCATTATCCCAAAGCTTAAAATACCTTCTCCGGTAACAAATTTACACGAACTTAAAATACGAAGTTAGATTAAATATTCATTAGCAATAAAAAAAGATATTATATTACACAACTTTTTCGAATATAAAAATTTTAAGTTAACAGTAAAATCATACTTCTTGAGAAAATTCACAAGGCTTGTAAAGCCGGAAACACAGATCGTTAAATATAATTGTTAGACTATTGCTTGAAAAAATCTTTCTACCCAATAGTATGTAATTTTAAATGAAATTTACATAAATACAATTTCTTTAAATTAAGAACATTTTTTATCAATAGGCCCCTTTGCTAATAATAATTATTTATCAATTAAAAATCAGTATAGCAAATAATGTAAAATCAAAAAATATCTTTCAAATGTATATGGGTTAAAATAAAAAAGTTGGAATTATTCAATTTTAAACCTTCTTTTTTTAAAAAGTATTTCAGAACAACGTAAAACCTTTTTTTCAATTCATATTAATAACAGTAAGTGTTATAATTATAATAAATGAGTTGAAGAAGTAGGCTCTTATTAAAATTAAAATTTGTTTTCAACTTAATTTTAATGTCAATTCAGCAAAAGAGATGAATTTTCAACCCGAAGACGAATTTTTAACAGAAGAGTTGAGTTTTTAAGTTAAAAAATTGAATAAAAAAAAATTGACCTTGAAATCCTCAAAAAACGAATTTTCAACAAAAAAAAGGTAATTTTCAACCCAGAAAGATAAATTTTTGACAACAAAAATTAACTTTCAACCAATAAGTTGCAGTTATAATAAAATAATTGAATTTTCAACCTTACATAGATGAGTGTTAAAAGCAAAATGGTGAATATTTAACAAAAGAATTGTATTTTCCACCAAGAAAGATTATTTAGTTAAAAAAGAAAAAGAAAATAAACCAAATTGTTGAATTTTCAAGCAAAAAAAAAATAAATTTTCTACGAAGTACTTGAATTTTTAATCCCAAAATATAAAGTTTTAACCCAAAAATAGGAATGTTTTACAAAAAAGTTAATTTTCAATCAAAACAGGTGAAATTTCTACCAAAAGAGATGAATTTTCAACACAAGAAAAAATAAAAAATAAAATAAAAAGAAATCAATTTTCTACCAAAAAGATGAATTTTCAACAAAAAATGGAAGTTCAGATTTTAGTTGAAAACACTAATTTTCAACCAAAGAGAAATCGAATTTTCAATCAAAAAGTTGAATCTTCATCCAAAAAATAAATTCTCAACCAAAAAGATGAATTTTCAACAAAATAGTTGAATTCTGAACCATAGCAGATTAATTTTCAACCAAACTGTTGCATTCTTAACCAAAAGCGATGATTTTTCAAACCAAAAATACAAATTATCAACTAAAAAAAATGTTGTCCACAAGAAAAAAAAATTTTAACCAAATTGTGGATCTTTCGAGCCGAAAGAGCAATTTTTTCAGGAATCAGTTGTGCTTATAACAGAAAAGTTAATTGTCAATAAAATAGTTAAATTTTCAACCGAAGCAATGAACTTTCAACTAATAAATTTATTTGTTTTAAATTAGTTCTTTTAACCAGATAATTGAATTTCAACAAAATAATTAAATTTTCAAACGAAAGAGATGAATTCTGGACCAAAAGTATAATATAGTGGACTTCGAATAAAAAAGAATTAATTTTCAACCACAAAAGATGATTTTTCTATGAAAGATGAATTTTTAATTTCAGGGATCACAGAGGAGTTCAAAGAAAGGGGAGATAGGGTAATTTTTTCACAAAAAAGACGGAAAATATTTAATGCAGAAAAAAATAAACAATCTTTTTATAAAAAATTTTATATATTTCTTTCTATAATTTATACTTTGAACTTAAATAGTCATATTTGTGTTATGATTCATTGTTTATTTTTATTTTGTACTTTATTTATTTATAAATAATTTATTCAAGTGCTTCAATATTATACAAATGAATTTTACTGTTGTAGCAATATTATAGCTTTAAACAAAATTTCATTTGCATTACAAAAATTAATTAATAACATTTCTAATATAAATTTTTGATGTTAAAACGATTACTTCGGAAAAATAAAATTTGAGAAATAAGAAAAAATCTGCCTCAGCCCGGATTTTTCTTTTTTGATTGTTGATTTTTTCTTGTTTCTCAAATTTTATTTGTCCGAAGTAATCGTTTTAACATACAAAATTTATATTAATTAAAAATTTAAAAACTCGGACGTTAACATCTTTAAATGGTAATAACATCTTCCAAATATTAATTAGATCAATAACATTTCATTTTTTAATCTGAAAACTTATATCAATTATAATAAATAATTCTGTAAGTTGAAAAAATTTAACTTTCACCACACGCGGTAGCATATTCTTGTTTTGAATAGAATGATGTTATCGTAATTTAAATATTCATGCTTAAAGAGAAAAGGGGAAGTATGTCAAAAATAGGTAAAAAAGGAGAATTAAAAAAAGGGGAAACGTAGGGGAATAAGGAAAATACTGTGGTCCCCGTGATATTGTCATTTTTTTATTTTCACTCATATAATATGAAAGTAAAATAAAAATACAAAAAAAATGTCTTGATAAATAGCAGCATTATTAAAACTTCTATTTGAGATTTTGAGAAAGACTGGAAATCTCTAAAACGTATAAAAACCACATAAAACGTATTTTCCCACAGCTTTCTCGGAATTTTCACAATCTTATTGAACACAGCGTTGCGAAAACAGGTTGTTCCAAAATCCAATTGCAGTCTGAAACTCCTTCAATCAAGCACTAACACATAATTCTCACAAGCACTAAACAGCTCTCACTTTCTTATTTAAAAACAAATCCAAGATAATTTGCAGATCAAAATCTAATCCAAACATCCCGGAAACTCGAAATCAGGCGTTTCCCAATTTTCCGTTCGCGAAGACGTTTACTGATCCATACTACCGCTTCACTCACAAACACTCCCCGTTTACTAATTTCTCCTTTTCAAAACCTTCATCACGAGAAAAATGTAAAAAGTACTTTTATTTTTAATTTAAAGAAACACTCCTTCCAAAATTCTTCTACTGTTTAAGAATACATATCTTCTTTCGAAAATATTTACCTAGATCACCTGTTGCTTTAGATCACCCTGAAAATTCTGAAAACCCTAACGCAAATGATTTAAAAAGAAAAAAAAAAGTTAAGGACACATTAAGAAACACTTGGAAAAAAAACGCGGTCAAAGGTTGAATACCGGACACCTGATTTTGGTCGAATTCCTTTTTTGTACGGCGCGTGACGTGCACGCGGAAGTTTTGCATTCGTACGTGGTACGCACGAACGAAGGAACGAGCCACGAAGCACAGTACGGATCTCAGAAGAGCATGTTGAAGAATTTCGTTTTTTCTTCCCGATCGTCGTTCCCGGAGCCGATCTGCGATCGATGACCGATCGATCGAATGCGAGCCATCGCGGTCACTAAAATCGGCAACACACTCAATTTCCGCGCGAAAAGTAGATGATTTTTAAAACTGAGAAACTCGAGAAGAGAGTGCAAATGTGTAACAAAACGTCAGCAAATCCTGGAGTCTCAGGCTCAACCCATTCGAACGACCGAGCCGACTGTGGTCGACGACGGTCCGCCACTCCGACCCCAAACCAGGGCCGTCTCATTCTTGGGTACAAGAAAATAGAGAGTTCTGAACGAATAAGAATTAACATTTAAAGAAAAATGGTCAAGCAGGGTGTCTAGCGCCCTGGAAATCCTTGAAAACCTGGAAAAATTCTTGAATTTTACTCATGGTCCTGGAATTTTTATTCCCTTAAAGAAAAAAAATTTGTTTTCAAATTTGTTCTCTGCTGAACAGAAAAAGACTGCTAAACCGTTTTTTGGAGGTGCATGTATATAATTATCAAGGTGTCTACTCACCTGGAAAACCCTGAAAATGTTAAGGAATTTTTTTTTCAAGTCAGGGAATTTGTTTTCCGAGAGCATGACTAATTTTTTGTATAATTCTAATATAAAATTGAATATCAATATTTTTTCATTTTGTTTTTTAGTTAAAAATTCAACTATTTATTTGAAAATGCACGTATTTTGTTGAAAATTCGACGTTTTGATTGAGAATTCATCTTTGTAGGTTGAAAATTTAACTATTCGGTTAAAAGTTCACATATTTCGTTGAAAATTCAACTCTTTGGTTAAAAATTCATTTTGTTTCGCTGAAATATTAACTATTTAATTTTGCGTTGAGAATTAAACTATTTTGTTGGACATTTGTCTATTTGGACAGGAAATTCGACATTGTGGATTGATATAATTCAATTTTTAACTGAAATTTAAGCAATACAGTTGAATGTTCCACAATTTTAGTTAAAAATTCATCTCTTCCGCGATTGAAAATTCAACTATTCCAGTTGAAGATTCACCACTTTATTTTAGAATTCATCACTTTGGTTTAAAATTGAACTATTTTGACGAAAATTAGTTTTTTTGTTGTTAAATGAATGTTTTAAACTGGATATTTAAGTATTCAATTTTTGGTACAAATTTTTTTTTATTTAAAAATGTACCTAGTTAGTTGAAAATTTATCTTTCTTATTTAAAAATTCAAGTGTTTGGTCGAAAATTCGTCTTTTTTGGTATAAAATTAATCATTTTGTTTGAAAATTTAATTACTTGATTAAAACTTGAACTCCTTTGTTAAAAATTCATTTTTTTTTTAATTCGATATTTTTCATTAAATGTTGAACCAAAAATTTATGCACTTAGTTGAAAATTCGTTTTTTTTTTTGTTACAAATTAATTATTTTTTACTGATAATATAAGCAATACAGTTGAATGTTCCACAATTTTAGTTGAAAATTCAACTATTCCAGTTGAAGATTCACCGTTTTAGTTTAAAATTCATCACTTTGGTTTAAAATTGAACTATTTTGACGAAAATTCTTTTTTTTTTGTTTGTAAAATGAATTTTTCAAACTGGATATTTAACTATTCCATTTTTGGTTAAAAATGTATTTTTTCACTTAAAAATTTACCTAGTTAGTTGCAAATTTATCTTTTTTATTTAAAAATTCAAGTGTTGGTCGAAAATTCATGTTTTTTGGTAGAAAATTAATGATTTTGGTTGAAAATTCAATTACTTGATTAAAATTTGAACTCCTTTGTTAAAAATTCATTTTTTTAAGATTCGATTTTTTTCAATTCCTTTTATTTGACTACAAATTTAACTACTTTGATGAAAATTCCTTTTTTTTTGTTACAAATTTTTTTTTTAATTGATAATTTAAGCAATTTAGTTGAATATTCCACAATTTTAGTTAAAAATTTATTAATCTCTTCAGCGGTTGAAAATTCAACTATTCCAGTTGAAGATTCATCATTTTAGTTTAAAATTCATCACTTTTGTTGAAAATTTATCTTTTTTATTTAAAAATTCAAGTATTTCGTTGAAAATTCATCTTCCTGGTAGAAAACTAATGATTTTGGTTGAAAATTCATTTCTTACGTTGAAAATTTAATTAGTTCATTGAAAACTAAACGTAAATCTTGAAATTCGATAACTCAGTCAATTTCAATCAATTCTAATAAAAAAGTTCATTACATGCAGAATTGAACTCACTTTGATTATATCAACAGAAAAAAATTATTGGATTGGAATTTTTCGGATATTTGGATTTTTTACCATAAAATCAGAGTTTAAAGCTGTATAAGAAATTTCGCATATGAAACTTTTTTTTTAGTTCTACTAGACCTACAAATTCTACTATATTTCGTGAAAAGTATTTTTTCAC
>JAABKJ010009468.1:0-11196 GCA_011634705.1 Andricus grossulariae
GTTGACCAAACAGGTGTATAAAGGTAAAGTAAATGGCAGAATGCCCAGAGGTAGACCGCCGAAAGAATGGTTAGAATGTGTGAATGAGACATTAATTCGAAGAGACATAAGAAACCATAGAAATACGAGAGCTTGCATGAAAAAATGCACGGACGTGAAGGAAGCTAGAGTAGTATGCCAGGACAGAAAAGTTTGGCGACAAATAGTTTATAAAAAGAATGCGAGTAGAGAGAATGAGGCGCAATAGAGATTGATCAGAAACGTGCGTCGGAGCAGTGTTGCGAAACGAACGTGCCATTTAAATAAATAACACGAGAATTCTAGATCAATCTGAAACATCTATACTTTATACCTATATACCTATCTACCCGATACCTATTTACCCATCCACACACTACTACTTTCCAACCGAGCAATTCACGCCTACCCCGAAAGGGCAATGGCTTAATGATATAATAATAATAAAATAAAGTAGAAATATTTCCTAGTACATATAAATTTGTGCCTGTATACTGTATAGCGAAGAATTTATTTTAAATTATTTTATTTTCTTTATTTATATCATGGTCTAATAGTAGAGAAAATTTATATAACTCTAAAAAAATGGCGGAAAGTCAATTTTTAAATATTTTAGAGGAGTGTTTTGACACACAAAAAAAAGGTTTTCATTCCTTTTAGAACTATTGTACAATTCCGAAGTAGAAGCCATTCAAATTGCACAATTTGATTTCAAAGTCTTCAAGCACAACAATAATACAAATTAAAGATTTTAAAATCAAGTTTATTCAGCATTAAAACACGGTATTATTTTGGAATTGCCCACATTGTAGAGCAATAAAGAGAAAAATATTAAATTTTTAGTATCTTAGATTTAAAATTACTTAACTATGATAGATTAAAATGGCTCATTTTGAAAACTTTTAATCTGAAAATAGTCTGTTTTGCTCGTTCTGAAATAATGATAAAAAATTTAAGCATTAAAAGCATATTATTTCTCATTCTACGACTTTGAACGATTTGTTGGTGGTGGGCTGGCCAGTTTAAGTCGCTATATAGCAAGGGTTTATGATTGAATTATTACATGTATCTGTATTATAGAAATTCAAAATTATTCAGGGTTAATTTAATGAAATTTAAATTCATTTAGCTTTGCCACCTTTATAGTACATACAATTAACTCGTAATGACTTTGAATTCCTAAAATAAAGATAAATGCAATAATTCAATCATAATATCCTGCTCGTGGACAACCTACATTACCTATAATGCAATTTCATTTGATAATTACTTCTGCTATCTTCTCATTTCACTGATGTCCCTTTAATTGCTTTAGTTTACTCAAAAATTCCATGCTGCAATTTTTTTATAATTTTCATGAATTGCATAATTAATTTTTTCATCTCTGATCGACTGAAAATGCACCAGACACCTGCAATAAACGAAAAGAAATATAACGATACCACCCGTAGACATCTTTGTATAAATTAAAATACCCGAGCAATAAGCTGAACATTATAAATATTCAAAAAATATGTTTTTTAAATGCTATATACCTACTCAAATTAGCCATCGCATGATGCGCAAAAATATTATCTATTGATTAAAAAAATCATTGCGATATCTTAATTCCCTGATTGTAAGTTGAGGGAAAAAATAGATGGGAAGGTCGGTAATACGTGACATCATAATGTACTACCTGCTTTGAATTATAAATAAATTGCAGAATCTTAAAGGATCAACTATTAAAGTTTTAAATTTGCAACTGTCCAATTTTGAACATTTGAATTTTAAATGATTAAATTTACAAGGATCTATGTAAATTACGAAAATTTTAACTATTTCTAAATCTAGAAAAGTTTAAATACCAATTCTTGAATCAAATACTATTAAAAATTCTTTAAATATTATATTGCACTCGTTAGCCGCCGAGAACTAGACATCTTATCAAAAACTGATCTGAAGAAAATTTGTATAGATCTTTTTGAGATTGAAATTTTTACTTTTTCGCCTTTTTTTCGTATCTCGTATAGTTTAGCCGGAAAACACCCTTTCAAGTTTTTTAAAAGCATTGTCTATGGATAAAACTAAAACCGATGGTGAAAAATGGCTGGTTAACAAACTCATCCTTGCTTCTTCGGTCTGAAGAAGTGCGCCAAAGCTCAATCCAATCTAATCATTATTTTGAATTTTATCGTGTCTAGAGATTACAGACTACAGACTGCAGGCAGACAGGTGAGATACCTTCGTGAAAATAGTTTTTTTTTACTCAGGGATCTTAAAACACGGTGATTTAATGAAAAAGAATAAAATCAAATTTTACATAAAACTAATACGTTCTCATTTGGGATCAGAATGTAAAAATTCTTAAATTGAAAAAATTAAATGACTTTAGAAATCAGGCTTCAAAATCGAATTACATAAGTTTTTCTACTGAGAATAACAATAAGAATGAAAAAACTGTAATTGTCCGTGTTTCCAACGTCTCGGTCAGTTCCCGATTTTCTGGTATCCCGGTCCAGTGGCCACCCTGGCTGAAAATTCTACGTAAAATTGTATTGTTTTTAATAGAGGTAACGATTTACATACCAAAAAAAGTTTCGAATGAAGAAACTTGGTCTTATTTTAAGACAAGCATATCTTATTTTGAGCTAAAAAATAAGGTTAGGTTCTTCTTTCAAGACACAAAATTGGCTTTGATATAGTTACAAGACTAAAAACGGACTTAAATTAAGGTGTAACAATAGGAGGCTTTAAGAAAAACAAGACAGAAAAAGCAGAGGATAAATCTTGTTACAGGTACCTTTGTATTATTACCTACTCGTATAGGTAAAACACAAATATTACCGTCAAATTGGGAGTAAACTGTCTTCTGTTTCTCATAAAAGTCGTCACGAACGTCTTAAAAATTGGAAGACGCTAACTGTGGTCGCTGAAGTGAAGTTAGCTGGCGCTTAGTGAAGTTGCCATATCGGATAAGTTCGGCTTCATAAACACGGTCGAGCCGAATTATACGAGCTGGCAAAAGTTACTTACACTCGTAGTAAAAGCAGCAAAATACCGAGGTAACAGAGTAAATACTACACTGTAAAAAATGTATGTTGGAACTTTACATTAAATGTATCGGAAGTTTATCTCCGAGACGGAAGGTAACGTTCTACTACATAATATTGTAATTTTCAAATGCTAGTATTGTAATATTGCCATACATGTATTCTAATATTGGCATACATGCATTGTAATATTTCCAGATATGTAATGTAATGTTGTGGAAGAAAGTTTAAAAAAAATCGAAATTCGCACGTACGGAGAATCGAACCTTATTTGTCAAGCTCTGTGTCAAGCACTAGACTAGCGAGGTAGAATTCTCATCTTACTTGAATCAAGAATCACTCATCCGCTGGCCTTACATTTTTCTGTGTTGACTTAATGTCTGCCATTCTTGGAGAAGAATGAACGCATACTCAAATATATTACTCCAGGCAAACTTGGAGGTTGCTTCTCTGAATCTTGAAATTTCCGGTGCAATTACCGCAGATCTAAACGGCCGGGGCCGGCTACACCAAGTGGTAAAACGGCCAAGGGCGTATCCGGCGGTAAATACGCTGGGGTTTGGTGGCAGTGGGCGCTATGCTAATTGGACAAACGCGATTGTGTCCTGTCGGATGAACCCGTCGCGGAGGGCTCGCGGGAGCCGCCATTTGTTTCATAATTTCGAGCCCTGGCGCATAGTTATTTTGCGCAATTGAATTAGTCCACAGTCTCGGAATGGGCCCTGGAACCATTTTATTCGTGAACGTCTGTACATATATGTACATTGTACACTGTAGACGGTACACTGCACAGTTTTGTCATGTGCTCATACATATAGATGTGCGTGGGTCTGCATGCATATGCATGAGAATTGAGAATGAGAATGCTTTCCAACCTTAACTCACCCTCCAGACTTCTTCTGTGACGTAACGTTTCTTCCTTTTCACTCTGTAAGGTTTCAACAATAGTGGCACGCATTCCAGAGATGATTCAGTTTTCTCGCTTGAAACGCCCACATAAATGGGTACCCATGTATAAATCGCCCCACTTCTCCCCATTTAGATTAGGACAGTGGTCAGAATATCACTAGAACAACTGGACTAGTAAGTTCCAGTCAGGGCCCTTTGAGACACTGCTAAAATTTTCCATTTTCTGTGACTAGAAAAAACACGAACGTGTAGTCAGTCCCTAATCTTGTACTTTAGATAGGCTTTAGTTTGGTCCTGATTAGGATTGAAGAACCGAAAATTTCCAGCCAGCATCTAGTCGGGCCTTAGTCAGTATACGCCAGATGAACTTTCTGAAAATCGCGACTCATTATATATAATGCAGTGCCATTTTTATACTTCAGGGAACACACGAATGGCTGCCTGAACTGCACAAGAGAAAAAACTAACATTTATTTTACCTGAAGCATCCAAGTATTTAACACTTATGAACACGTAATTTAATGAAAATAAAACAACCGGAAGTTTTATTAAATGAAGTTTGTGTGATATTTTTGTTAAATTCTATTTGATATATCGGGTCCCAAAAGTCCCGGGACGGCTGAATATTTCCTCAGGTAAGATATTTTTCAGAGAAGTCAAGGTCTTTCTTCAGGTAACTTTTAACGAGGAATTCAATGTTGACCAGTTGAAAATTTGACCTGGGAAGGTCATGGAAAGGTCAAACAACGTATAGCGGGATGAGTCGACTGGCACGCATTTTTGAATAAAATGTCCAACGCAAGAGTTGTAGCATTTTCGTCCCCCGATCGATTGGTGACCTTGACCTTGACTTTTACCAGGACCTTCACCAGGAAATTTTCTTCAAAAATGCATGCCAGTCGAGTCATCCTGCTGTACGTTGTTTGACCCTGCCATGACCTTCCCAAGCCAAATTTTCGATTGGTCAAGGTGATATCTGGACGTAAAATTTTCCGCTCTCTCAGTTCCATGGGTCAAAAATAGGGGTCCCCATTTGAAATTATCAATTTGACCTTGAAATGACCGTGCAGGTCATGGCCAAGATCAAAATAAAGGTCACTATTGAATTCCTCGTTGAAAGTTACTACAAGAGTGACCTTGACTTCCCTGAAAAATATTTTACCTGAGGAAATATTCAGTCGTCCCGGGACTTTTGTGGCACAACCAGTATATATAAACTGAAGAAGGTGCGTGAAGATAACCAAAAAATGTTAACTAACTTACTTTTTCATGTTACTTTAGTTTTGTTAGTTTTGTTACTCAGAAACTATTCTAATTTGAACGCTTTCGCTTTACAATTGTACCTTTCAATATGATATAAAATTTTAGAATTAAACGAAATTTAATTTCCAATTATTCCATTTCACATGATAACAGATACATGCATTAATTCAATAATAATCATATTCATAATCAATAATAAAAGTTATTTTGTTAAAAATGTAGATAAAATTGTTTTTAATATTGTAAATATAAGAAAACTGTTAAATTTGTTTTGTGTAAGTAAAAGCTAATGGAAAATAACGAGAATAATTAATTGTCATAGTTAGGTGCAAATGTTCCACACTCAGATGTTGTATGATACAAATATGTGCAAAAAACGTCTATTTCATATGAAAAAACTGGTTAAAAATGAATAAAATCGGGGCAGCCGGAATCAAGGCCGGACTTTCCAGTTGAAAAATCATATCACTACCGCCTTATCTAACTGGGAGTTGATAGACTCCCGCATCGCGGTCCATATGTAACGTGCGTGGACTTTTTCAAAGCCGTTTTTCTCAAGAGTGGCTGACAAGCGCATCTTATTACATTATCATATTACAAGCTTGATAGTGACCTATTACTGGGAGGAGTATGAATCTAAACAAAATTTCGAAGGGTATAGCTTTTTCTGGTTAAACTAATAATAATCAAAGTAACGATTTATAAATAACGTAAAAAGTATAAGGTGACATACTTCAGACCAAATAAAAAGACCTTGATGATGTTCAGAAGATCTTCTAAACATCATTAAGGTCTTTTTATTTGGTATGAAGTATGTCACCTTATACTTTTTACGTTATTTATAAATAATTATTTACTCAAACGCATAACATCGCACTCTAGGTTTTACCATCTATTAATAACAAAGTAACGATGTTATTCCATATGGAACCTTATTTTGGCCATACGCACCATTAAAAAACTACAACAGATTCATAATGATAATGAATCTTTTAATCTTAGTCTACTGAATTGATAAATAGTCATAGTACAGTAATAATTACTAGTATGATTTCTTCTCTATGGCTTGGTATTTAAACGATTGGGCGTTTAAAGTTTATAAAATTAAAATTGAATTATCAAATTATTTGCTGTGATAATTGGTGTTGAATGCAATCAATAATGTCATTCGGTAATTCAGTTTGGGAGGGTTTAGACTATGTGCTGGAATTAGTGCTGTTGTTGTGACCGGGTATCAGTTTGCGCGATGCGCGTGCCAATTACCGAGATAATCTCGTTGTTTAGATCGATTAGGACTATAGCAATCCACTAGTCATTAGGAGTAGACCGACTGTGCCAGTCAGTGATAAACTTAATCAGCCAAGAGTTGGGGCAGGTCTCGGAGTTTAAACCTGTCTTGTTGTGCTTATCAGAAGTTATATGGCTTGGAAAACGTTTACGACTTCCGACAAGCGTGTCTGGTAAGAAGTATGCTCAACGATATCGAAACTAGAACTAGTTGGGATACTTGCAAAGCTGTATTAAATCTTATCAGGTGACGCACTTTGAATTTATTAGTATTATTACCTCTCTTAACTTTCTTCTAAGTAGGTCAAAAACAAAAACATATTTCAAAAAGTCTTATCATTTGTAATCTCTCATGAGCCATGATTAAAATGATACGGATTTCCAAACTGGTTTTACGACTATTAAACTAGAATTATTATAATTCTGGCAATCAGTCATTTTCAGGCTTTCAAAACTCTAAGCGCTTTGTTTTAGCTCTTTTTTACTAGGGTTGTAAAGTTTCATGAGACTTTTGTCAAATTAAAACTTTCATGATACGGTGGAAACGTTTCAAATATTAAAGCGGTGAAATTGAAAATATTTAAAAAATGCTATCAAGTATTAAATTTAAATATTTAATTATCCACGAAAGTTGTGTAAGGCCGTGTTTCACCATATGTCACCATATGTCACCATATACTTTCCGAATCATAACGAACGTTTCCCAACAAGAGTGGCCAAGTTTTTGGCAAAAGTTAATGCACCCTCTTTGTGCGGAGTATTCCGTCATCCAGAAATGCGATGCGTACGTGCTTAGACATCTACGCAACTGCGTACAATAGTCGGCTAAAGATTGGCAGATCCGTGCCACTTATTAGGAGGCATCATAGAAGTCCCCTCTAAATGTTAAATACCTGTTTTTGACAGTAGTACAACTAGGTACTAAGTTAGAGCACAAGTTTGGAGACTTTCCGGGCAGACCTCGTATTGTGAAAATCTTTAATGTTTCTGAAACTTTGGTCTAACGAAACGCTTCATTGTTTCATGCAACTTTCGATGTTTCAGTGATAAGTTTCATTGACTCAAATCCCTACTTTTGATCGAGTGGGTTTCACGAGAATAGTCTGACTGAAAAATTCGATATCTGGAAGATCTTGTAACGATTTAATATCTGCCACCTTTCTTCCTTTTTCGCCTCGAAGGTTTCTTTAATCTTGTCGGATTGCACCAAGTCCGAGTGAAGGTAGAAGAGTGCGGCGCCTGGGTCGAAGAGGTGAGGAAACGCTTGAAGCTAGAAGAGGACGCTCGGATGGGCCATCGTTTTACTCGAAATGTTGGCAAATACGAGTGCAGGAAAGCGACGCTCTTAGTTCACAATTAAAGAGACTTCGGAGAGAAATTTCTAATTAAAGTTCGTTTTACTGACACTTGTGTGAGCTGCGAATGCTCTTTTGCAGTATCTGAAAGATATGCTTGCTAAGAGGAGAGAAATTAATGTTTCAAAGTGCTTCTCGATTATTACAAATTCTTGCAAAATAAATAAGACTTGTCAGTTCATAAACTAATTTTGAGGCTTAAAGTTCACCTTATAAAAATGTTCAATTTAATAATATTTCAGTCTTTATTCATAATTATTAGGGTGGTCCAGAAATTTTGTTTTATTATTTTTTTCGTTGGATGTATATTCATTAATTCATTATTCATTCATTAGTTTCTTGTACACCAGTGATCACAGTGGTTTAGCAGTTCATTTTTAGGGGAAATAAGGGAATTTTTCTTTTTAAAAAACGGGATTTTTTACAAATGGGGAAATTTGTATTCTGCTAAACACATGAGCGTAATGAACAAAAATTAATAAATTTCTCATGCAATTTTTTAATAAAAATAAAAAATTATTATTAATAATTACAACATTTTTATATTTTATAGTATCTGTTATATAAAATAATAGAAAAGAAAAGCAAAGAGAATATTTGTAATAATTCATGAAAATGTATATCTTAACTTGAGAATTAATATATAATATTTTTGTATAGATAATCAAACCGTTGCGTTTTGGTTAAAAAATTCTAACTAATAATTTTTCATTAACAATCGACAAAAAAATACTAACATAACATAACAACAAATTGTTTAATATTGTAAATCATCTTTTACAAACTCGAACATGACCTAAAATTGTTAAAAAATCTGTTATCTTATATGAAATCTAATCATTTTTTAAATTAAAAATTTCAATTTCCGACAAAAAACACTAAACCGACATGATAAAAAACTGTTCAAAATTGTAAATCTTCTTTGAAATTTGATGATTTTTGTTTAAAATAACCGATTTCCGGTGTAAAATTCTAACATATTCTAAAATTGTTAAAAAGTTGTGAATCTTCTTTGAGACGTTTGAAATATAAGTTTAAACAAAAAATTAAAAATACAAATTACCAACGAAAAACACTAATATACCCAAAATTGTTGAAAGATTCCAAATCTTGTTCAATTTATAATAATTTTTGTTTTAATATTCCAATTATCGATATAAAGCGCCAAGATAACCTAAAATTGTTAAAAATTATGAATTTTCTTTCAAATCTAATGATTTTTTATTAAATATTTCATTTTCCGACAAAACCCAATAAGAAAATCCGAAATTGTAAATATTCTTTGAAATTTAATAATTTTTTATTACAAATAATAAGAATTCCCAGACAAAGCCGCTAGCATTACATTATCATAAAACTGTTCATAATTGTAAATCTTCTTCTAAATCGAATGATCTTGGTTTTGGTTTTAAAATTCCCGTTCGCTGACAAAATCGCAAAAAGTAAATTGTTCAAAAATGTGTAAAATTTGAAATCTAATAAATTTTTTATTTAAAGTACCCATTTTTATGATGATTCTTCATGATGATTTTTTATTTAAACTTCTAATTCTGGTGAAAAAACTTCAAGTCTTCTTCGAAAATATCTGATTTTATATTAAAATTCTTTTTGAGAAAATACTAATTTCCAGCGAAACATAAAACATGTATCGTATTTTCAATAATTTCTTAGAAATTTTGAAAATTTTAAGTTGCCACGCAAGAGTATTTAAAAAGCAGAAATGTGTCTCAATTCGCATAAGGTTTTCTATAATTTTTCATATGAAAAAATTCTCTCGTCATTCCTGTAGATTTTTAAATTGTTTCTTGAGAACAGTGGTTTATTATAAATAAACTATGGCCTCGAAAATATTGATTGAACAGCTGTACAAATTTTGAGAAATAGTTAAGACCTTCAAAGCATAAAAGAATCGACATAAACAAAAATATTAAAATTATGAAAATAAAAATTTGTTTAAGCAGATTTTGTTAGCGCGCAGGTAGAAGGGGTGCATCAATCAACACTAAATTAATTATACTTTTTTAGAGTCCTTATATACTTCTTTTCCACATAGTTCCAATTTGGATTTACATCATTTTGTTTTTTCGATCCACCCTCATAAACAGGTATAATTTTTTTTTTAATTCTAATTTTTCCCAAAACACTCAGTTTTCAGATTTTATTTTATAAAATACTGGTATTTGATGTCGGACAACGGCAAGAAAAATTTTCTCCCAATAACTTTACCAAAAGACTGCCATTCTACAAAATTTATTAAAATTAAAAAAAATTCTATTATACCTTTAAACATCCGGTTCTCGCATTTTATTTCACGAATTATTTGTCTTCGATGTCGGGCAACAGAAGAACAAGTTTCATCTCCATATCTTTACCAGAAGACTGACATTTTTAAAAGCTTATTAATTTTAAAACATTTATTAAAAATTAAAAGAATCCGAATTTTTCTCAATACGCTCGTTTCTTGGATTTGGTTTCACTAACTACTTCTATTTTATGTTGGGAAAAGCAAAACAAAAAATTGATCCCATTATCGCTATCAGAAGACTTCGATTAATCCACCCAGATAAAACGAAAACTTCCAATAGGGATACAGAGATAAAACTTTTTTCTGTTTCCCGACATCAAATACAAGTAATTTGTGAAAGAAAATCCGAAAACCGAGCGTTTAGGGGGAAATTAGAATTGAAAAAAGTTGTACATTGGAGTGCCTGGGTGGATAAAACTTAGCTGTAATAGCGTGATTAACGTCTGAAATAATGTAGGAAAGAGGAGGGTAAGTTGGCACGGAGGCTAAGTTGGCCTCTGAATTATTGCATAACATGTAATTGATCAAAAAATTAACAATCAGTCGATTTTTATGAACTTTTTTATTGCAACTTTATTTATACGATTTTTTCGTTAACTTTTGGTTGGTGTCAGAGAAATTACAATAAATCGATGAATAACTCGCATTTTACATTAACCTGACTAATCCAAAAATTTTATAATAGGTAATATTTGACCTCATGATTAGAAAAAAGATTTTAGTCAAATAAATCAGCCTTTTATTCAGGAAGTATTTAATTAATAAACAATTCAGGGACACTGGAACGGACGACAAGGTTCACTGAAATTCGGTGAGCATAGATAAAATATTTTCGGTATACCTAGATACTTCGTTTAAATAATATAGCTAGAGAGATTTTTTTCACAACTTTAAAAATTAATAATCAATATTCACAAAATATTGGTGATCGATCACGTAGACAAAAAACTATTAAACATATATACTTCACTGGTCAAAAACTATAACATCAAATAATAAAAACTCTCATGTTTGAAATCTTGCAAGT